>JADRCH010000221.1:684885-736659 GCA_019843965.1 Rhynchomys soricoides
TCCCAGGCTGGGGGGTGGGTAGGGGGAGGGAGTTGGGATGGTGTCAGGCTGGGGCAGGGAAGTTGGGATGGTGTCAGGCTGGAGTGCTAGGGAATTTTCCTTTCATCATAATCAGTCTGCAAACCCAAGAACTCAGGAAACACCACCCAACACCTCAATCAACAGCTCCCCCACATTGGCATTCCCAACTGTAGCTCAACAGCACTTGCCTTCTGACTGTTGAGCCATCTGACTCACTGCCACTGACCAGATCCCTCTGTCACCACATGTTCAAATCCCTCCACCCCCAATTCTCTTGTTAACTGCCTTGAAAATGGCCTGTCCTGGATCTACAGGACCCTAGCTCACCCACCCTCCTACCCCCACCCCATATCCAGCATCCCTGGAATGAGACATCAATTTCATTATCACACCCAAGAGCCCCTCCCCCACGGCGACTGCAAAAGGCCTGGGACAGGACCCAGAGTAAAACAGAAACAGTTCTTGTTCCTCAGGGGTTTGCCGTCCCTGACAGTCAGATTGGGCTTTCTCTACAGTAACCAAAAGCCGTTGATGGGTTTAAAGAAACCTCGAACGCTGAACCCTGAAATGAGTCAGGGAAGGGCGGGCTTTGCATCAGACCCTGAAAATCGTATGGTTAAGTATGGACATATGACTTCAAGCTGGGGGTGGGGTGGGGTGCCAGGGGTAATTCAATCAGAGGGTGTGTATAAGAGAGAAGAGCTGTGAGACCACGTGGTGATGGTCCCCCTCCTGTCTCCAAATGTTCTAGTACAAGCTCATGATAAGGGGACAGTGGCTGTCTATCCCCAGAGAAAGATGGAGCTGGTGAGGCAGGGACTTCAAGTAGATGATTGGAAGCATGAGCCCCATACTAAACACAAGTGTCTCTCTATCTTTACAGCTAGGAATTTAGATTTATAGCTAGGGATTTAGGAGGGAGGCTCGATAGGAATAGAGGGCAGAGTTATGCTTTAGTAAAACGTGCTTACATAGCATGAAGGAGACGAATATAGCGGGGGAGGGGGGACATTTGTCTGGGTGACCTGATGCCCTTCCTGCCTGTACTAAGAGTGACCAAGCTTAGACTCCTCACCAGGGAGCACATGTGGGGTACCCTGGGTGTCATGTAGCTCAGGCTCCAGCAGGTGGTGCTATGACCAAAGACACGCAACCTCTGGGTTTGTAGTGCTTCCCTGGACTCCGGAGGGCCCCCAGCCTCCTAAAGATTGATTCAGGGAGCAAAGTCCTACTCTGGACTGCAAGTCCCCACAGGGACTGACTGTCTTGTGGATCAGAGGAACTGGGATTCAAGGGCTAGAGAAGGATGTCAATGGCAAAGAAGGCATACTGAGGGTCCCTGGGTGCAGGGAGGGGGAGAATGGGGGCGGGGCATAAGGTATTTATATAAATTACTTTGCCAGTTGTCCTCTTGCTTAGCTGTCAGGAGAACATGCAGCCCAGGCTGGCCCAAGGCTCAGCTCTGAGCAGAATATGCGGGCCTGTTCTAATCAGTGGTCTCTGTCTGCAGGGATTCGAAAACAAGAAGAGAAAATAGGTCCCCATTTTCTTAGCCCACCTCCCTTACAACATCTGTGAGACTTCACATGTGGCCGTCCATGCCCCTGACTATCAAGGAATTCTCCCAGGCACTGCCACCAAGGCAGTGTTGGACACGTGTGCACACATCTTGACCACCACAAGGCCCTGTGTCACGTGCAATGGGAAGGGGGGAACTCGGGACCCTGTGCGGGGCCAGCGGTCTGGAGAGGTTATTGGAGTACAGAGGATACTGCAATATCCAGCCTGCTGCTGGAGGATATCCAGAGGATACCAGCAGCAGGCTAGACCAGCCAGGGCAGGGGGCAGGAGGAGGATGGGCGGCTGTTCTGCTTCTTTCCCAGACCTGGGAGTAAAGGCAGAAGGGAGGGAGGTGAAGACAGGGATGCTGGGCAGCAGGCCAGGTGTTCAAACACACAATCTGGTTCTGATGTTCTCTTGCAGCAAACTCGAGGTGCCTGGAGCCTGGGATGAAAGTTCCCAGTGGCGCCCCTACCCCACCCCTGCTTTCCTGAATAACAGCATTTTTACAGGCAGTAACATCATCTCCTTTGTCTCCTATAGGGAAACCCATGAAAAACGTGCTGGTGGTGGCTCTCCTTGTCATTTTCCAGGTGAGACTTCCTGCCAGGGGAAGAGCTCTCTTCCCTCCTCCACACCCCCTCCCCAGCCAGGAATGCTGGAACATAAACAGGCTGCTGGAAGGAACGGAAAGGTCTAGACACAAACCCACCTGCCCTTCATTAAGCTGATGGCTCCTCCCTCCTGGTGGGTACACAGTGGGCAGGCACTCTCTGGACTTCCTTTGTCCCCATTTAAATAAAAGCCCAGGGAGAAGTAACTTACCCCCACCTTCATCTCCCAGCTCCCACCTACTCACCCAGGAGACAGAAACAGAGTGTCTGAGATAAGACTTATGCAACACAGGGCTTAGAGGGGCCTGGTTTTGTACATAGATACATACATCATCTGTGGGCTGAGAAAGGGACCCTCGGTCTGGTTACTCTCCAGTCACCCGAAGTTGCCTCCTTTTGCCTTTCAGCCCAAGGATCTCCTTGCAATTTTATTCTGTATTCCTTCATAAAATAGAAAAGCCATCTGGCTTGCCCGTGGGGAGAGGGGAGGGAGAAAAGTGGAGCCTGAGACCAGAGGAGAGGGTAGTGAATGGAACACATATGGGGTCTGAATCCTGCAGAGCAAAGAGCCCACTTCCCAATGCTCCATCCCAGCAATGGAAGCAGAAGGTGTGCCTCACCAACCACCAGAGTCCGGAGAAACTCTTAGAATCAAGTTTCCTTTGGTTGGAGTGGGACTCTCAGGTGGGGAATAGCCATTGCCAGCCTGGAGAAGCAATGTTTCAGGATTTGACTTTCCCCCAGGTCCTGAGGCCAGAGGGGCAGCTTTCCAGAATCTCAGGCCAGATGCAGGCCCCAGGCTCAGCACTGTTCTCCAAACCCCTCTCAGGGGCCTCCTGGAACTTGGGCTGCAGCCCTTAGCCTGGCCCCTTCCCCATCACCCCCCCCTCCCCTCCTGTACTGGAAGGCCAGAGAAGGGTAAAGACATCTGTGGCTGGTTTTTGTCTTTCACTTGGGGGAAGGGGGTTCAGACAGGGCCGGATGTGGTGGGGCTGTGGGAAGAGGTGGCAAGCTTGGGGGGAAGGGGTGTTGAGCAAGAGGGAAAAGAGACGCCTGGGGGGGTGGGGGGTGGGAGCACACTTCATAGAAACTGGGAGTTCTGACCTCCAAAAGGTCTAGAAGCTCTTTAAGCCCCTGGGCCGAAGACCTAAGGCCACGGGCCCATTCATGAGCAGCCAAGCACAGCTAGTCTCTCCCAGGGCCCCCAGGTTGCAGTCACACCTTGACCTGGGAAACAATGCTATGGACTCTTCTTCTCAAGTTAGCAATGCCCCAAGAAAAGGCTCCTGAACACCACTTTGTCCTTATCCTGTTGGCAGGCTCACAATGGTGGTGCAATCTGTGGATTGCCACTGAATGGCTGAAAGTCTCCTACCCAGAGGAGGAACCATGAGCTTTCCAAAGTGGGCTTTCAAACCACCCCACCCCCTCCCATCTGCGGTGGTCCATCTATCACACACAGGCAGGCAGCAGGCACCCCCTCCATTGATAAAATCACAGCAGCTGCTGAACCTTCCCCCACAAGCACCCTGCAGCCCTGCAAAGGGCTAAAAAAAGCCCAGAACAGCTGAGCCCTGCTGATTGGGATCTGCCGGAAGAGAGGCAAAGAGGTGTGGGAAGAGGGTGGGAACAGAGAGGGAGAGTGGGGGAAGAGAGCCGCTTCCTTCCGGGGGCACAAGCCACCATAGGAAAGCAGTCACATTTACCAGAGCCCTATCCCACAGACCCTGCCATCCAACAGTACATTTGTGTACACGCTGAGTTTAGTGGGTGTCATGGAGCCATGTCCACAGTCATAGGGGTGGTCCCTCAACTGAAGTTTATTCCTACCAAGGAGCTTTGATCTTCTTCTCTTCCTGCTTCAGACCTTCCTCAACCCTGACCCTAACACATAGGGTATTTTTTTCCCTTGAAAGCTGAGGCATTTTGTAGCCCCCCTAAAAAACTCCCCCGGTACCTAAAAGAGGCTCCAGAAGAAAGACGCACTTCCCCCCACATCACAGCACTGCCTTAGAGTAAGGTAAACCCTCTGGAGACAAAAAGGGAACCAGAGTCAGGGTCCCGAACCCCACAATGGCTCAGCACAGGAGTCGAGATCTGCCCCTATCTCCAGACACAGAGAAGATGTGCGTTTTCCAGCTCAGGGCTCAGCAGATCCCAAAGCCCTAGACTATCTCCAATCCACCACCAGTAAGGATGAGACCAGATATCCCAAGTGTTAACAAAATCAGACCTTTGCTATTGATGCGTAGAAACATAGACTTCTAGTCCTGCCTCAGTCTACCCAGCAGGACACACATTTTAACAAGATCCTCCCTGAGTAACTCACATACACTAAAATCATTATTTAGATTTATTTTTTGTTTTGTTTTTGGTCTACTTTAAGATTTATTTATTTATTTATTTAACGTATATGAGTACACTGTAGCTATCTTCAGAATACAAGAAGAGGGCATTGGATCCCATTATGAATGGTTGTGAGCCACTATGTCTTTGTTGGGAATTGAACCCAGAACCTCTGGAAGAGCAGTCAGTGTTCTTAACCTCTAAGCCATCTCTCCAGCCCCTATTTAGGTTTATTTTATGGGTATAAATGTTTTGCCTGCATTCACATAAGTGCACCACCATGCTTGCCTGATTGCTGAGGAGGTCAGAATTGGGCATGAGAGCCTATGGAACTGGAGTTACAGATGGCCATGAGGCACAGTGTCGGTGCTGGCAACCAAACCGGCCTTCTCTACAAGAGCAAGTTCTCTAGTCCCACATGCTGAGGTTTCAGAGGTGTAGATTTCAAATCAAAGACTCACTCGGGGTTTAAGGGAAAAACTGTAGTTTCCTGGGCTCCTCCTTCTGACATGGTCACCCAAAGGGTCTAAGGTCTGAGAGTTTGCAAGAGAACAACAACCCTAAGCAATGTCCTGACTGTGAGATCTGGACTGCTAGCTCAACAGGTGCTTCCTTCCCCCTTAGGTGTGCTTCTGCCAAGATGAGGTCACAGATGACTACATTGGCGAGAACACCACAGTGGACTACACCCTGTATGAGTCTGTGTGCTTCAAGAAGGATGTGCGGAACTTTAAGGCCTGGTTCCTGCCTCTCATGTACTCAGTCATTTGCTTCGTGGGCCTGCTAGGCAATGGGCTGGTGGTGCTAACATACATCTATTTCAAGAGGCTCAAAACCATGACGGATACCTACCTGCTCAACCTGGCCGTGGCAGACATCCTTTTCCTCATGATCCTTCCCTTCTGGGCCTATAGCGAAGCCAAGTCCTGGATCTTTGGTGTCTCCCTGTGTAAGAGCATCTTTGGCATCTATAAGTTAAGCTTCTTCAGCGGAATGCTGCTGCTCTTGTGCATCAGCATTGACCGGTACGTGGCCATCGTCCAGGCTGTGTCAGCCCACCGCCACCGTGCCCGCGTGCTTCTCATCAGCAAGCTGTCCTGTGTGGGCATCTGGACGCTGGCCTTTCTCCTTTCCATTCCTGAATTTCTCTACAGCGGCCTCCAGAAGAACAGCGGCGAGGACACGTGGAGATGCTCACTCGTCAGTGCCAAAGTGGAAGCCTTGATCACCATCCAAGTGGCCCAGATGGTTGTTGGGTTTCTAATCCCTATGCTGGCCATGAGTTTCTGCTACCTTGTTATCATCCGCACCCTGCTCCAGGCACGAAACTTTGAGCGGAACAAGGCCATCAAGGTGATCATCGCTGTGGTGGTCGTCTTCATAGTCTTCCAGCTGCCCTACAATGGGGTGGTCCTGGCCCAGACGGTGGCCAATTTCAACATCACCAATAGCAGCTGCGAAACCAGCAAGCAGCTCAACATTGCCTATGACGTCACCTACAGCCTGGCCTCTGTCCGCTGCTGCGTCAACCCTTTCTTGTATGCCTTCATTGGCGTCAAGTTCCGAAGCGATCTCTTCAAGCTCTTCAAGGACTTGGGCTGTCTCAGCCAGGAACAGCTCCGGCAGTGGTCTTCCTGCCGGCATGTACGGCAGACGTCCATGAGCGTGGAGGCGGAGACCACCACCACCTTCTCCCCATAGGGGGCTCCCCTGCCCGGACTACAAGGACCTCTCCCAGGGGCCTTAATGTGGAGACTGGGAGCAAATGCGCAGACTCACGATCCACCGAAGAGCTGCTGAGGGAAGGGCAGTTCTGGCCAGTCAGGTTGACATCAGGGCCTAAGAACCCGCTTAACCCCAACCCATGGATGCTACCTCAACCAAGGCTGGACGAGATATGGCCGAGAAGTTAATACCAAAACCAGGACAGCTGTCCTCAGACTGACAGCCAAAAGTGAAAGTTGAGAGGCTGTCACCGCCTTCCGGAGTGAGGGATGTGGGGCCGGTGAACACCCTGGTTTTGGAGTAGACTTCCGAGGCCTCTGAATGAACCTGCTTCTAGGGTAGAGAGATGTTTGGTTGATTCAAAGACAGAGGCTATCTCCACTGTTATCAAGTCAGCAAGAAGAGATGGCAGTCTCTCTCCGTTCTCCCTCAGAGTGCCCCTGCTCCTCCCTTCTGCCTCTCCTCCTTTCTCCGCAGGAAGGAGAATGTTTCCTGAGGGCCAGGCCACATCATCAGCCTGAATGCAGTCACAGCTGGGGCTCTGGATGGCAATGACAAGTAGTTGGGCCTCTCCTCTAGGATGAGAAAAAAGGGCAAAGAGAAAGGTCACAGAAAGGAGAGAAGGTGACCCTGCTGGCTGACAAAGGCCAGCAAGCCGCTTCTTTGTTCTCTGTCAGCAACAGAAACCTTTCCTCATGTTCTGCTTTCGATTCATAAGAGCACACGTATTTTACTCAGACAGAAATAAAAAAAAATTCCTTCAAGGAAACAACTTTAAAAGGAGAAAATTCCTTTGGTAAACGGCTGAGCTCTTTGGTAATCCCCCCACTCCACCTGATGGTCCCATGTCCCACACCCTCCACCCCAGCCTTCCTTTCTCAGAAGCATGAGGTCACCACAAGCCCAGGAGGCTGCAAGAGGTGGAAAGAGAGTGAAGACAGTTTATCTGTCCTGCACGTACACTTGCAGAGCCCGTGGGATGGGACCCAGGTCCTTGCAGGCAGCAGCACACATAGGAGATCATGCTAAGTGGAGGATGGATAGACCAGGTTGTCCCAGGAACCCCTGTGCCTGGGAACTCAGTGGACCCATGGGAACACCTGCATCCTGCTGTGTTTGCTGTAACAGGATAGCCAGGAAACAGCCCTGACCTGTGTCAGTCCCCTTCAGACTTGCATACACTCCGTGTTTGGTGGGAAGCTCAGACAGAGGTCATGGCATTCTAGAATAAGGGAGCTAGGATGAGACAGATACCACAGGCTGGATGGGACTCTGTGGGGTGCTTGAGAGCTGGGACCACTCAGCCCCCTCCTTTCTGGCCACTAGTAACAGAAGTTACTGTTACCGGCCTGACCCCTAAGTACCTCTGTAGTGCACGCCCTAGTCCGTTCCTGTTTCCTGTAACAAAACACCATGGTCTTCATAACTTATAAACAATAGAAATCTATTTCTCACCATTCTGGAAGTGAGACAACTTCCACACTAGTTTTCCCAAGTCCATTTATAAGGCATTACATCCATTCATCAGGGTGGAGCCTCCATGGCCAGCCAGTTATCTCTCAACTGCTCCACCCTCTGATACCGTCACCCTAGGGTTCCAGTTCAAATACAGGGCTATTGGACAGACACATATTCAAAAGACAGTAGTGTGGAGAGCAGAAGGAGAGGACCAGACTCTGTCCCCCCTTACCCCATGGGCCAAGTGTCCTTGTCATTGTGTCCCAGTATCTAACCAAAGCCCTAAGTTCCCCAAGCCAGAGAGCTTGGTCCAACCTATGACGCCTAAGCAAGTGTCTAAAGGCTTGGCACCCTAATCGCTCTGAGCATGGAGGTGGGATGGGGGATGGGACATGAGAGACAGGTGAGACATTTACACAAAAACATCACTCCAATTTCCCCAAGAAAAAAGAAAATGGAGCCCGCTCCATAGCTATGTTCATTTTCTAAGCTTGTGACCACAAACACCCCTACCCTCCTCCACAGGATGCATGGGGCTAGAAAGACTTTAACACAATTTGTCAGGCGACCTCCAGGCCTGGAATCAGCACCCTGGGAGGAATGAGGCTGGCTCAAGTGAAGTCAGCTTGCCGTGCTGTGGCTTTTGGGATGTTGGTGTTGAATATTAAAAAGGTTCAGCTGTGACTGTGGGACCACAAGCATTCGGCAAGAAGGCGATGCCATTGACCACGGTCGTCCCCAAGGGGAACCTGCCAGTGAACGTGGGTGTGTAGATCCTAATGAGGTTACAGATGGAAAAAACAATCCTCAGTTCCTACAGGGGAGGAAAACAACGGAGGGATCACGGAAGGAGAAGCTGGGCCGACCATACAAACACATCACCCTGGCTTCAAATACATTTCTCTAGTATAACTGGACATCTCCATGTATTTACAGAAACAACATAACCCCCATCAATGTTAATTCCCAAACTGCTGTGTCTCAGAAGTTCTAACCTCAGCTCCAGGCTGGCCTGATGCCTAAGACCTGGCCTGATGCACTCTTGTGCCTATCTTGAGCTCAAGGGTGATTCCCAGGATAGAAGAAAACACCTCACCTGAAGCCCACCCAGGTCTTTTTTTTCACTCTTCCCTTCATTCTCCATTCATCCCCCTAAATCTGTGACCCTCACCACACTATCATTCTGCGATTTCCCCAGGCTCCTTCTATTCCATCAACAGTCCCTTGTCCACGACCCCCACGCCCCCACCCCGTGCTTGTGGCTGTGACCCTAAGCCAAATCTAAGACATGCCCAGGCCAGAAAGCTGTCCTTTCTGCTGGAAGTTCATAGGTTCAACAAGCTGCTGGGGACCTCAGGAAGCAGGGCTGACCCCTGACGTTCTCTAGACAGAGCAAGGAGCTGGCTCATCCAAAGAGACCCAGCAATGAGGGGAGGTTGCTTAAGCTGGCTGTGGAGCCTGAGGGTCTGGCAGAGTTGCCAAAGGGGATGGAGCCTGGCCCACTCTGAATCCCAACCCTGCTCCCCAGCTGTATGACCTTCAGTGGTTACTCAACTGCTCTGAATCTCAGATTTCTCAATTGCAAAACAGGGGAGATTTGGATAAACACTTAGCACAGAGCCAGAAGATTGAGTAGGGAGCTCCCACTCCACAGCCAGATGGCCTGGTTTATGTCTCAGCTCCTTCATGGGCCTCAGTTTCCAACCCTGCATAATGGGGTTATTAGTAGTGCTGCCCTCCCAGGATTAAGGTAAGGAAGCAATTCATCTACAAAAGTAAAATACTTAGAAATACCCAGGCAAGTGATGATATCATCTTTTGGGAGATAGTTGAGAAATTATAGCTTTAAAACATTACAGGGCTGGAGAGATGCCTCAGTGGTTAGAGCACTGGCTGCTCTTCCAGAGGACCCAGGTTCAGTTCCCAGAATCCACATGGCAGCTATTAACCATTTGCAAGTCTAGTCCCAGATGATCTGATGCCCTCACTGGCACTGTATGCACGGGGTACATGCATACATGTAGGCAAGACACTCATACACATAAAATGAAAATAAATCTTTTGTTCTATTTACATTTTTCGAAGACAGAGTTTCTCTGTATAGCCCTGGCTGTCCTGGAACTCACTCTCTAGACCAGGCTGGCCTTGAACTCAGAAATCCACCTGCCTCTGTCTCCCAAACCCTGGGATTAAAGGTGTAGGACATCACCCACTGGCATAAATATTTAAAAATAAAATAAAATGTTTCTTTAAAGAGAGAGGGGGCAGGAGAGATGGCTCAGTGGTTAGTGTTTGTTGGGCATGAGGTCCTGAGTCCAGACTCACAACACTCACTCAAAGGCCAGGCTTAGTGCTGAGAAAGATGGAGAAAGGGAGATTCTAGAGCCTCTGGCCAACCAAGTCTAACTGAAAGTATAAGTTTCAGGTTTGATAAAGAGACCCCATCTCAGTAAGTAAACAATAAACAGATAGGTAAATAAGTCAATGGTGGGGGATAGAGGCAGACACCCCAGTGTCTAGCTCTGACCTCCGCCTGCACACACACGAAAGAAAGGAGAGAAACTCTTGCTAAGTTCAAGGCCATACTTCCAGCTCCTCAGCCCTAATGTCCACTCACAATCCACAACAAACTGGAGGACACCTTTCAGATGAGAGTCTGGCCTTCCCGTAGGTGAGACATCTGAGGCACACGGAGAAGGAAATACATCACCTGAAGTCTCTAGGGGCTCTTTGATACTCGGAGCATCGGCTTGAATCCTAACCCCACACCCTTGAAGTCCACCCTCAATCCAGTCTGCTAGCATCCATCATGAATAAGAACCGCTCTTGCCCTTAGAAAGTTCTTGTCTTGACAGGAGAGTTCTTTAGGAACTCAGTACTCACTTGCGGTTTTTGAGTCCAGGATAAAGTCGGTAGGGAAGACACAAGCCTATGAGACAGTGGGAATAAATGACAGAGGTCAAAGAGGAACACGAATGGGAGTGTCTAAGAGCTATATATTGGAGACGAGACCTGGAGAGTATATTCAGTGGGCAGATGAATCCACAGGTGTGCTTGTGTGTGCATGAACACACACACACACACACACACACACACACACACCACCCTCCCTCAAACCTCCTAGTCTCACAGAAGGAGCGTGATCCCACAGCTGTTTGCTCTTTTCAGGGGAAAGGTTAGAAATGGCCAAGTTTGTCCAGCGGTGGTGGTGCACACCTTCAATCCCAGCACTCAGGAGGCGTTGGTGGGAGAGTTCAAGTCCAATCTGGCTCATGGTGAGGGCAGGCGGGCAGGGAAGCTGGGGAACAAATAGAGTTTCAGGACAGCTACACAGAGAAACCTTGTGGGGGGTTGGGGGGAAGAAGGTCAAGCTTCCCTAGACTGAGTCCCTGGGGATTCTCATTCTCTCTCCCTCAAGAACAACCTGTTGGAGAATAAACATTCCTAACACTCACCCCCCCACAGGAACCCAGCTTTCCTACCCACCAGGCATCCCAGCCAGGGACACGGATGAGGGCACTGTCAACAGAAGCTCCAGCTAGAGCTTCTGTAACCTCAGGCCTGGGAGGATGTACATGGCCCCAGGTTCCTCCCTCTTCGGATTTGTATGTGACCTGGTTACACTTCCCTGATGATGTTAGGTTTGCCCTCTCCTGTGAGCCCTTTGAAAATGGCAATTACCAGCGAGGTGTGGTGGCACACACCTTTAATCCCAGTGCTTGGGAGGCAGAGGCAGGTGGATCTCTGAGTTCGTGGCCAGCCTGGTGTAAAAAAAAGAAAGGCAGACACAAATGGCTGGTACCCTATTTTATCTACTGCCCACTGATCCTACGAAGTTCCCTGAGCA
This sequence comes from Rhynchomys soricoides, assembly GCA_019843965.1. Lineage (NCBI taxonomy): Eukaryota > Metazoa > Chordata > Mammalia > Rodentia > Muridae > Rhynchomys > Rhynchomys soricoides. The sequence goes on from JADRCH010000221.1 coordinate 696,457, forward strand.
GGCTGTTGTGGCATTGTGTCACCCCACACACATAGTTGACTACACCGAGTTCTCATGTGGTGTGAGCATGACCTACGGGTAGTTTGTCCTGAGATCGGACACCCAAGTCCTCTATCACGAGGGCAGGTGAGGAGACTTCTCAATCTGTGTCACAGTGTGCTTTATGTTTGCTCTAAACAAATATCTTCCATTGTGAAGTTTAACAAATGTTGCAGATGAAATGCCCCAAACCCTTTCCTTATGTCTCAAAGCATCTGGGAACTCAGGCATGCTAGTCTTGGATGGTTTATGCAACTTCAGTCCAGTGACTGGCACAGGCAATCTCTCACTAAGGTGGAAATGAATTCTTCTGGCCCTGAGGCTGTTTTCTGCAGCCTGGCTAGCTCCAGACCTGTGATTAAGTCTGGCGGTGGAGAATCACCCAAGTGGGAACCATCTTTGCCTCCTGCACGACAGCAGGAGGACTGGTGGACACGCCATCTTGTTCGAGCTACCACCTCTGTCTACCACCTACCCAGTTCCTCACACCCTGGCTCTTCTGGGTGTGCCGTTGACAACCTCTAGACTTTCACAGCCTCTCTCTCAATCACCCCAGCAGAGCCAATCCTGCGCAGACCAGGAACTGGAAGAGCTTCAGAGCCTTAGTGTTAAACACGTCAGAGCAGGAAGATGACAGGAGTCACGAGGGATAGGGAGGAAGAGGAGGTTCTGAGGAAGGGAGGAGATGGGCCGACATTTGCTTAGTGTCTATTCTAGGGATCCACCTGGCACTGAATTCGTAACCCAAGTGAGGAAACCAAGGGTTAGAGAGGGCTGGTGTAACCAACTCATGGTGACACAGCCAGCAACTGTGTTAAGATTGAATTGCCTACTTCATTTATACTATGCATTGAAACCTTACCTTATTGAATTCTCTCAGCAATCCTACTAGAGGCCCATTTTATGGATGGAAAAGTAAAGCCCAGAGAGGGAAAGTACCAAAGCCATAAGGCGATAAAACGACTAATGGATGTCAACCAGTTCTGGCTGGCCTCCAAAAGCCAAGTTGCTTCCACCCTCTTGCTGCAGCATTTAACCACATAGTTGCCTATTCTCATCAAATCCTCTGGAGTTAGGAGCTAGGCACTGTGCTAGGTGTACACAGCATCTCTCAAAGCATGCTGGATGCAGAGTTCTGTCCTGGGGAGGAGTCACTGTCAAATATTGAAGAGTACCAGCTTCAGGGAGCAGCAAAGCAGTGTGGCTGAAATAGGCTGGCCGCTCCTTCTCCCCTCTGGGCTCTCCTTCTCACACAGGTCTCCTGGCTCTGCCATGGAGTCACTGGGCAACATGGGCAAGTCACCTATCTGCTCCAGCTCCTCCAGAGCAAGAGAAAGTTCCTAGACCTCATGGTTCTGATGTGCCTCCGCACACTGACTGGGTGGGGTCAGGGAGCCCACCTCTCAGGACCTGTTGACACCTAGAAGGGGTGCAAAGTGACTGGGTGAGGGGCTGAGGCAGCTACTCCACCCCCAGCTGTGGTTTCTGGTGAGGCCACTGGTGGCAGCAGGTGGGGTGTGTGTGTGAGTATTTGTCACTCTTCCAACAAAGGCAATCAAACAAAAGCCTCCTGGAGCATTATGGGAACAGCAGTAAAGGCGCCAAAAACAAAACACACCTTTCCTTTGATAGGCACTGGTAGCTGCCTAGGGGGTGTGAGAAAAGTGTTCAGATTTTACACCTCAGTTCATGCACTTACCCCAAACACACACACAAGCAGACCAGTCTCTCAAACTACTCTTATAAGTAGGCAGTCAACAATCACAGAAGAAACATCACATATCAAGGAAACATAAATCACACAGGTACACTGGTGTAAAGGGCCAGCTTCTTGGGCTGTGACGTCACGAGAACCACGCGTGTGTCAAGTGGCTTGTCCTTTCCATTTTGAAATGTTCTGTATTTTAAAAGAACTTTTAAATATTCTATTTTATTTCATGGATATTGGTTTTTGTCTGCATGTATGTCTGTGTACCGTAATGTTCATGAAGGCCAGATTAGATTCCCTGCAACTGGAGTTATAGACAGTTGTAATCTGCCATGTGCGTGCCTGGAATCAAACTCAGGTCCTCTGAAAGAGCAACTAGTGCTCTTTTAAAATATATATATATATATATATATATATATATATATATATATATATATAAATTTATTATTTATTTTATGTATATGAGTACACTGTAGCTGTCTTCAGACACACCAGAAGAGGGTATCAGATCCTATTACAGATGGTTGTGAACCACCATGTAATTACTGGGAATTGAACTCAGGCCTCTGGAAAAGCAGCCAGTGCTCTTCTTAACCACCGAGCCATCTCTCCAGCCCCTAAGTTTTCAGTATGTTTTAAGCAAGGAGCTGAACACGGGTACTTTGTACTTTGTCCTTCAAGTTACAGAGCCAAACTTGCTAGTATCCATTCATAAATATTCATATGGGCAGTATGCCTAAAAATCATAAAATACATACGGGGAAAAAAGCATACAACACACACACACACACACACACACACACAAACACACACAGAGAGGAACAAACACATAGACCCCACACACACTGGTACTGCAAGGCACAAACTGCAGTACAACTAGTACCAGAGACGGAAAGTCGATACCCACTCCCAAGGCCCAGACAGAGCTCAACCACAACCCATTGACATGAATGGATTGACTTAGCCAGATCAAGGCAGGGCAGTGGCATGGAAAGGAAGGGATTAATCTCCTTTATTGTATCCTCAACTGTCATAGCTGGCCTCTCTTGCGGGCTGTGGGCTCATCCACCAACCCTTGCAGCGGAGACTAAGGAAAGGGAGACCTTGGAGAGTGGAGGAATTCTTGGGAGGAATGTTAGCCAAAAACAGCAGACTGGGCGAGAACGGAGGCACCTAGTGAACTGGCCGAAGTCGTGGTTCTGTAAGAGCCTGGGGGATCTTGAACCCACACAAGTCAGAGCTTCTGTTCTCTCTCACATGAACAGCCAATCCCTTTCCAAGAGCTAGGAGCAAGATTTCCCGCTCCTCTAACTTGCTAGGTGGCCCTGGACACACGGCCTCAGTCTCCGTCTCCACGGAATGAGAAACCATCGTCTACATTGCAGGGCTGTGTGGTGTGCGTGGAAGTGGCATTCTCGCCTCTGGGGTCTCCCAGCATTCAACAGTTTGCCTTCTTACCCAGGCCTTGCAATCTGACTCTTGCTTCAGAAACTCCAGACCCCCTCATTTATGGCAGACCTTCAAAATGTGTTTATTTCTCCTCTTTTTCCCCTCACTTCCCAGCCAGATGCAAGCATGGAAGGTGGATGTAGTTCAAGGCCCACCCTCTCTTCAGGGACTTTCAACGTTCCTCAGTTCCTTTTGATCCCATAGCTCCAGCCACAAGCCAAACAGGCCCCAAGGCCTCCAAAGTTTTCTGCCTCTGCTCTCTACAGTTCCAGGCTTTGCCCTTCCCAGAAGCCCCTCCATCCTGCTAGGTGATACCAGATGCTCAAAGAGTGACCCAAAAAAACAATTCCTCTCAGCCCATTGTGATGGTGCCCGTCTGTAACCCCGCCACACTAAGGAGCCTGAGGGAGGAAGAGAGAATTCTCGGCCAGCCTAGGCTACAGATCAAGACCCTGTCTCAGAAAAATTCAAACAAAATTGCTGGGAAATATTGCTCAATCATCGGATTGCTTACATAGCATGCATGAGCACAGCATAAGCTTAGCATGGTGGTTAAAGGCCTGTAATCCCAGCACTTGAGAAGTGAAGGCCAGAGGATCAGATGTTCAAGATCATTCTTGGCTACATAGTGAGTTCAAGGCTGGACTGGGCTGTATGAGACTCTCTTCCCAATCAACTCAAGCAAACAAGCAAACAAACATAAACTCACAGTCACCCACAGATGGATAAAAGACCCCCTGAGTGGCTACCAACAGGAAACCTGAGATAAGTACCTTTACCCACTAGGCCACCGTGAAGGCCCAGGAAACTAGAATCCATTAGAATTCTTACACAGGGAAGGCATAGGTCACTCGGACTTCTGCAGAGCAGCCCTGTTGATTTGCTGAGATAAAAACTGAGCCACTGAGGAATGAAATGACCTGTGAGCATCAGAGTTGGCACCTGTGGCTTTTCAGATACACAGCCTCTAGGATACAGTGACCAGATACAACATGGTCTGTGTTCACCCCCACCTACCATCCCTGCCTGCACAGCTGCTTCCCATTTGAGGGGAGGAAAAGGAATAGCAGCAGGCTGACTGGAGGCCGGCCAGGGTGGGAGGTCTGGTCATCAGGTGCCCCCTTGACAGGAAGGAAGAAGCAGAGAGAGAGAGAGAGAGTGAGAGAGAGAGAGAGAGAGAGAACACTTTGGCCTCCAATCTTCATCCTGGTTTCTTCATGCATCATCCATGTAGCCCTGACAAGAGCTTCCTGAGTGTGTTTCCCATTTTGAGAGCCTGCTCTGAGCATGCTGCTTCAGAGTTCAGAGAATCTATCAGGCGAGCATCGAGTGGAGAACTCTTAGTAACACATAATGTGGTGGAGAAGGTAGGGGTAGACACTGCAAACAATAGCCAGAAGGATCATCTGCCCTCTGGGTCGGTCACTCAGCAACTCAGGGCTTGTCTTTGCCCTATAAGATGTAGAAACTGGTCCCCTTGACACCTGAGGACAGAAGTCACTGGCTTTGGTTACAGAGGGAATGGGGGTGGTGTTGCTGAGTGGGTGGTCCTGGGCTTTTATGGTCTCCACAAAGAAGCCACCACCTCCAGCTCCATCTGACTGAGCCCAGTGCCTTCCAGGAAGAAAGGACTGTGGCACAGCATTGCACCACACTTAGCAAGAACAGAACAACTCCTGATTGGTACACAGAGCCCATTGTCTGACACATGGGAGGTTCAAAAAAATAAATAAATAAATAACACCATTGCTTTGTTTAATAGCTATATAAATGATGAATATGGAGTCTTCCTACACCTTTGACATATTAAGTTATAAATTTAAAATCTGAATAAAAAAACAAAACAAAACCCTGTACTGTAAAGATCAACCTAGGCCAAAAGGTCTTGTATAAGATCTCTTCATCATGGATGAAGAACTGGGGACTCCCCTCCCCCCAGAGGCTATGCTGGAACAGTTCCAGACAATAAACAGATGATCTTGCCCTCCAATGTCACCCCTCCCACCACACACACACACACACACACACATACACACACACACCACAGAGTCCAAGACTTTGACGCAGGGACCTATGCAAATAGATGTTGTTTCCATGGGAACTGAAACCCCAGTTTGTTTTCCCTCCCCAGCGCTCTGTAATTTCCAGCAGGTCTGTGCAGTGTCAGACTCATGGCCTCACAGTTAGCTACTCTGCTTTGCTCCCTGGGAGGTGTCCAGCACAGGCCACTGAGCTGACCTGTGCAAGTCACGCCTAGACTCATCTCCCAGAAGGAGATTCTTGGCACCAAGTCTCTGTCTCCTCTGCAGGGGGGCTGCCCAGGAGGTACCCAGAGAGACCATAGCTATCCTTGAACCTCCCAGAGTGGGTACTGGGGCGGAGTAACAAGGAGTGAAGGGCCAGGGGGCTCACTTCCAGGAAGACGTGGGAGGGTCTCATCTGGCAATCCAGCGCCCTGGATGGCTAACATTTCTGGCTTAGCTGGGGGGGGGCTGAGAGGGGGTGTGGCTTTGAAGGAGGCTCTCAATCGCTGGATGGGGTGAAGGTTCTGGATCAGTAGCCTCCATTGTCCAAGCCTCTGAGAAACAGCTTGGGAAGCAAAAACAGAGGCAGGAGAGCTTAACGGATGGGGGTGGACAGTGGGTGAGGCGGTGTACTTTTTAAGAACAGGTTAGGAAGAGAATAGAGGGCTGCCGGAGCCGAAGTGTTCAGCCCCGCCCCCAGAGCGCTCAGGTTGGACCCAGGAAGCAGGTCCGTGTCTCATCCAGTTCTGAGATGACCAGGGACACAATGACACCCGTGACAAACCCAGACCCAAAAGATCCTGCTTAGGTCAGTCTGTGTCAAGGTACCACATGAGGCTACTAGAGACACCTTTGCTACCACCAAGCGCAGTGCGTCCAATTTCCCTTCCATTTCTGAGGTGGTCTTCAGGGGGACCCTCGAGGGTTCAGAAGTTGAGTATGAGACTTGGAATGCCTTTGAAGTAGCTTTCCGCTGTCATCAGCGACAGCCACATATAGTAGCACCGCCCATCCCCTCTAGTTCCTCGCCTTTTCGGGCTTTGTGTTGTGGGTAAGGTAAAGACACAAGTGTGAATGTGCTTAGCAGGCTGTGGAGCCTCTCGACCGCTGTTATTAACATAGGGAGAGTCCCACCCCCATTTCACTAGGACTCTTCATGCTTCCCACCCAGCCTCCTGCTACCACAGAGCAGCTACAGTTTCCATGACTCCACCGCCAGTGACCGGGGGAAGATTCACACCCAGGGAGGCAGAGAAAGAAGAGAAGCCCTCCAGGGAAAGGCTGGAAGGGACCCGGGAGGAGCACCATCCCCTCAGTCATTTCTATTAGTTTCTGGGAACCCTATAGCCTAAGTGACTTTGACCCTCAGGCCACAACTATAGCCACCTCTCTCCTGAACCTTGAAGGATGATAACCCTGAAACCACTGACCTGATTTTCTGCAGAGAGGAAAAGAAAAGAGAGCACATTCACCCACTGGCTTGTGGGTGCCACAGACACACACACACACACACACACACACACACACACACACACACACTGGAAACTTTCTCTCCTTGACAGGAACTCAGCCCTCAGAGGGAAGTTTCTTAGGTACAAAGTTTAATGTTTACCTGTGGTAGACCAGAGGCACTTCCAGGACATCACTGATACAGCATGCCTCCCTGCCAAGGGACAATCCCTCCCAAACATCCATCAGTGAAGCGGGCTCCTGGACCAGGACCAAGAAAAGGAATAAATTCCTCATCACTACCTAAGGGTCTGAGAGAGACAAAGAGATGTTCAATGTCCTTCATCTCCCAAGTTCTCCAGATTCGGGTTCCCTCCAGCCTCAAAAACATCTTGGGGCCAGATTCTGCAATGGAGAAGTGATGAGCTAGCAGTAAGTTCTCAGTGGTTGGTGACTGATCTTGTTATTGACACCCCCCCTCCCCGTTAAAGATTAGCTGTCTTCCTCTACTGGCCTGCATATGGTGGGGCAGCATTGCATGAGAGGTTCAGTGTCAGAGCCAGAGGGGACTTCTGAGGTCACAGTGAGGAAAGTGTCCTGACTATGGTCCTTTATACACATGAGTGCGCGCGCGCACACACACACACACACACACACACACACACACACACACACTCACGCACCTGCACATGCACTTAAACAGCAGCAACCCCCAACCCCATCCTCGGGGAACTTAAACACAATGCAAACCCCAGGTTCTGCACACATAGGATCAGAATTTGCATTTTTAAAAAACTTTATCTTGATCTTATTTTTTATTTGTGTGCATACATATATACATATGTGTGTGTGTGTGTGTGCACCACTTGTGTGTCTAGTATATATGATGCCAGAAAAGGGTATCTGATCCCCTGGAACTGGCATTACAGAGGGTTATGTATCTCCATGTGGTTGCTGGGAATCGAACTCAGGACCTCTGGAAGAGCAGTCAGTCCTCTTAACTGCTGAGCCATCTCTCCAGCTCTCAGAATTTGCATCTTAACATGACCCCTAGGTCTTTCCCTCCCCAATAAGATTAAAATGCAGTACTGGGCTCAATTCAGGCCTGAGTTCCTAAGAGCTATGTCCTGCCCAAAGAGCTGTCCAGCTATGCCCAAAGGAGGCTGTAACCTACTGGATACAGCCACCAGCCAAAAGCATCTGAAGTGTCCAGAGGGTCTGATAAGGTAGACACATGGAAGTCACCCATGTCGGAGAACAGCATGCAACAGCTCATCCCATGGTCAGAGTGGCTCCACGATGCACCCTGTCTCCCACCACTGCCCCCATGGTACCAGTGTTGCCTGTTCCTGTCCCAGCCCTGGCTCTTGGCTCATGTCCCCTGGTTATCAGTGTTTTAGACCCCCCTGTTTGGGCCCCATACTCTTCCAGAGTCAGCCTTCCTGAGCTTCCAGCATTTGAAGCTGGGGGCTGAGAGTGCTAAATGACTAAGCCCAAGACAGATGTAGCTCAAGGGAATTGAGCTGTTCTGAAAGCAGCTGGCAGAACCTGAAAGTCATTAACAGCCATCAACACCCCTGGGGGTGACTATCATTGATTCATTTATTGCTATTAACATTTGAGTGTGAATTAGCTTCTGGCTCTTTCTGAATTGGCGGGCAGAGTGAGCTGGGCCATCCAGACTGTTGAGTTTTGATAAAAGACACTAGTCCTAGGAAAGGGAAAAGGTCCAGGCCAGCTGGTTTCCAACCTACTCTCCAGCTGGCCAACCTGCTTGTCCCACCCAGCCTTAGTGAAGCCCAAAGACGAGGGATACAGAAGAGCCTGTGCCCAGAGGTGGTCATATTACAATGAAAGTCATCCCTAGCTGGGCCTTGGTGGCACACACCTTTAATCCCAGCACTTGGGAGGCAGAGGCAGGCGGATTTCTGAGTTCGAGGCCAGCCTAGTCTACAGAGTGAGTTCCAGGACAGCCAAGTCTACACAGAGAAACCCTGTCTAGAAAATCAAAAAAAAAAAAAAAAAAAAAAGAAAGAAAGAAAGTCATCCCTAGATTAAAATTCTGCACCCAGGAGTCAGGTCACCAACTCTTTACTATCCCCCAGTCTCCTGGTCTGAGGTCCAGAGGAATCCTATGAAGAGAGGGGCTTCCTGTACCTGCCAACAAGTCTCCCATCTCAGAGTTCTGACTGGAGGGAAAAAGGGAGGGAAGGAGGGAGGGATGGGTGGAGGGGAAGAGGGAGGGAAGGAGGGAGGGATGGGTGGAGGGGAAGAGGGAGGGATGGGTGGAGGGGAAGAGGGAGGGAAAGAGGGAAGGATGGATGGAGGGGAAGAGGGATAAGAAAGAATCTGGGAACAGGGAAGGCGGGAAACTGATGCTTTAAAGGCTCCTGGTTTGTTGGTCACTATGTTAACTCTGCAACTATTAGCAATTCTATTCTCCCAATATAGATGACATTATTCTTATTTTACAGCCAAGGAACCTGTAAGCTGGAAGAAACTGAGGCTGGAAGAAATTAGTACCACACACAACATCACCCAGCTCATGAGATGCAGGGCCAGATTTAGAACCAAGATGGGTCTGGTACCACTGCCACCTGCCAAGTCTGGAGACAGGAGGCCAAGAGTCTGTTCAGCCTCCTTCCAAGAACAGCAGAGGAGCCAGAGGGGCCCCCTGACACCCCCTTCTCATGTACTTTGGCAAGTGAGCTTTGTCCTACAAGCTCTTGTTGACTCTAGTACCAGAAAAGCCAGCAAAAGAAAGGGAGATAGCAAGTCAGCCAGGGAGCACCTGCTGATGGCCTGGATGTCTGCTCTTGTGTTGGGCCAACCTGGGCTTGAGGCCCTCCTCCTTGCTACCCTGTGCCAAGTCCATCTCTCCTAGGGACCCACAGCCTCTAGAGCCAGATCACTCCTGCCAGGTTGCTTGGGTGGCACTTGATGTTCCAACAAGAAGAATAGCACAGACACTGGGGCCTTATGTGGCCCTCCTGATATCAAAGGAGCAGGAAGGGACAGGGAGGCCTGAGAAGGAACATCACTCCTCCCAGACAGTACAGGGCCAGGTCTCAAGGATCCAAGTCGACTCCCTAACATCGTCCCAGCACGATGAGCTATCTGCAGCACGGATGACTGATCCACCTTCCTTCCCCACCCATGCCAATCCCAATTTGAGGGAAACTAATATTTATTAAACACAACTGTATGTAGACCAAACGCAGTGACTTCATTTTACCACAAACAGACGGCACTGTTGGCCCATGTAACATTGAGGAAAACAAGGCCCAGAGGTGCTTACTAATGAACCCAGGTCCCAGCCAACAAAGTGGGGCTCGCCCCAGCCTCCCCAGTTCTTTCTCCACACTAGCCTGATGTTTCCCAGGAACAAGCCTTTTGGGTGAACCTGAATTGATTCTCTCTCTCTTTTTTTAATTGGTTATTTTATTTATTTACATTTCAAATGCTATTCCCCTTTCCAGTTTCCCCTCTGAAAATCCCTGCTTCTATGAGGGTGCTCCCCCACCCATCCACCCACTCCCATCTCACCACCCTAGCATTCCTCTACACTGGAGCATCGAACCTTCACAAGTCCAAGGGCCTCCCCTCCCATTGATGCCAGATAAGGCCACCCTCTGTTACATATGCAGCTGGAGCCATGAGTCCCTCCATGTGTACTCTTTGGTTGGTGGTTTAGTCCTTGGGAACTCTGGGAAGTTGAATGGATTCTTGAGAGCAGAGGAGAACCTTCCTGTCCCCAAGTCTTCTGGCCTCTAGATGTGGTCTGTGCAGTTGTGAGGCAGTTGATCCCCTAGATCAACTTGAGAAATGCCCTCAAGTCTATAGGATCTCACGTCAGGGCAGAGGCAGCTGGGAGGTGAGGTCTACATAGAAAGAAGATCCTGGTACAGCGTATGGCTCCACCTCTAACCAGAAGCCTTGAGAAGCCAGACTGCCCCTCAATGAAGTACAAGGCTCCTATCCCACCTCTCTTCCTTCATTGGACCCCGATACATCCCAGGGTCCCCCAACTTCCTACCTAGCAACTAAAGCCTGCACCAGCTCATGTTCCCCTAAGAAGTCCTGAGTCTCCCCTACTTTCCAGTTCCTTCTCCCAATTTCTTCTCACCACCCCAGCCAACAGAAACCTATGTCACAGGCCATTACAAATGTCACCTCCTCCAAGGTCAGTTCTCCTTTCTTACAGGCACAGCCTCGTTGGTGGCACTTCATGGCCTGTGCGGTTTTCTGTCCTCTCTTTCCAGTCCCTGTGCCCTCAGCATGTTTTCCAGCCCAGGCTTTGCTCTCTGGGGGTGGCTTTTGCACCCAGAGGACTGAGATGGCTGAAAACTCAGCTCTGGCTTCCCCTGGTTCAGTGTGTTCTCGAGAAGGATTCTACCCCTCTCCAAAGCTGGTTAGAGATGCCAGCTCTGTCACCAGGAATCATGAAAAATCTGGGAACAGTAAGCAAAGCCAAGGAATGTCCCACCCACGGGCCGCTGGAGCCACTTCCTTCCTGGAAGGAGAACAAAGCCCAGAAGGGGAGAGAAGGCTTCTCCCTGCATGCAGGGCTGTAGGGAGCTGGGCCCCAAGCAGAAAACCCTATGGAAGGGGCTGCTAGGTAACTGCCTAGGGAACGCAGGAGTGAAGAGCAGGCAGGGTCATGTCCCCATCCTGCCCCTCCTCCTTCTCCTCTGCTTGCCTTTCCCACCCCTCACCCCCCATTTCTCAGTCTCCATCCTCCCAGCCTCCTCCCCCACTTCTTGTTTCTAACTCCCATAAGGACCCACACTCCTGGACCACACTGCACGGAGACAAGGCATGACTCCCGATTTCCATGCCCTTATCTTGACATTCCAGCCCTTCCTGGTGGGCCCCCAACTCACCTCTCCACCCCTTTCCACCACAGTCTCTCCAGGCCTGTGCTTTCCTGCCTCCTGGCTGGTCATGGGAGTCCTGTGACTCCCTGTGACCTGTGTCCTCCCTGCTGGCTGCTAGCTCACCCTGGGGAAATCCTGACTTGGATGATCCCCCCAACTCCTGTACCCTGAGCAGTGCTGCCTGATTCCCAAACAGAAAACATCTCCCCCATCCCTTTTAGAACTGAACACACACACACACACACACACACACACACACACACACTGTGACCCACCCAGGGCTGTTGACGGTTTGTACTGGAAGGAGGTAGCAACAGTAGTAGCAGTATACATGTTTGTCTCCTGAAGACTCCTTCCCTTCACAGTGTCTAGACTTGACACCAGGAATGGAGTGGCCAGCCAGGGACCATATCTCCCAAGAGTCCACAGCATTCAGATGGAACCACATGATCGGCTCTCATCCCTGGAATGTGAGCAGAGGTGTCCCTTCTGAGACAAAGCTGGCATGCCTTCATGCTCTCTGCCCCATCCACTAGCCTGACACCCACGGCCAACATGCTCTTGGAAGCCACCTTCGTTCGGTGACAGACTGTCAGTAGGCTGATCTCTGAGCAGTTCCACCGCCTACCCTGGTATGTCCTGATATAGGATAAGCACTCTATTGTCTCTAAGCAGGTAGCTATTCTTAGGCCTGTTTGTTAGACCACTTGACTAGACCAATACAAATTTCTACCAACTTTGGGAGTGCCTCCTGATGCTAAGAACAATCAATCAATCTCTCTCTCTCTCTCTCTCTCTCTCTCTCTCTCTCTGTGTGTGTGTGTGTGTACACGCACGCGTGCGTGTATGTCTATGTGCATGTTACTTGGGTATGCCTATGTGGCTGCATATATGTGTGCATGTATGTAAGGCCAGAGGCTAACACAAAGCAAAGTACCTTCTCTCAACCATTCCCCACCTTAGTTTTTGAGACAGGGTCTCTCCCTGGACTGAACTGATTGGCTGGGGCAGCAAGCCCCTATGAGTCGTCTCCTTCTACCTCCTCAAAGCTGAGGTTACAGGGGCAGGGCTTTTATATGTGGGTTCTAATGCATGTGTGCCCTGCAGATAAACACTTTCACACGTCCTGTGTCAGGCCATCCTCTTAGTATCTCCACAGGGGCCTGAGGTCACAAGTTTAAGTCCAGGCTGCAGAGTGAATTCAAGGCCAGCCTGAGAAACAGCAAAATCCTTTTTCAAAATCTGAAAGAAAGACGAACAGACAGGCAGACAGAAGACACTGTCCATGCTCAGTGATAGCTTTTTCAACCATACAGGAAAAAAAGAAAAGGAAAAAGAAAAGTTAGGTGATTTGGCTGACATCACTCAGTAGCCGATATATTCTGATTATAACCAAATGGAGAGTCACCTACAGGCCTTTGGCACATATCTGACATCTTCCACTAGACCAATGTCAACAGAAAGGGCAACTCAATGTTCTGGTTACACCTTCACCCCTACGGTACAAGTGTCTGACCCATATTAAACAGTTTCATTGTAATTACTTTTCTGTCTCTTTTCTCTGAGAGCTTCCTGGGTCCTCTTCAGAGCAGAAGGCTCTTCTTATATGTCCAGCCAGGTCACCAGAGAGATCTAGACAAGTGTGCACTTTGCTGAACTGGAATTGAGCTCTCCCAAGCTCCGTGGTATCCCCACAGGGCCCCCCAATGCAAAAGGAACAGGGCCCATGAGATGCTCACCACCGTTCAGCTCCCACCCCCTCACCCACTTGATCATCTCATTTCTGGGCAGCTGAAGATTTCCAGCAAGGCAGGGGTGGGAATGCAGAAACATACACCCGTGGCCTGTGTGAGGATGCCAGTGTTTCCCTGCTCAAACCACGAAATCTGGTTTTCATTTCTTCAGGGAAGCGGGTGGAGCGTGACTGAAGGGTGGAAGAAAAAGAATTCCTCAGGCAGAGTGAACAAAAATCAGAAAACATCAAAGTCGATAGAATATGTGGGGTATCATGGCCAAAGCCCCTGGCACAAGCCAGAAGAAACTCAGAAACGGCCCTGCTTTCTTCTAAATCCTTGTGCGTGTCCTTCATACAAACCCCACAGATGAGGGATCCAGGGCACCCACATTGTCATGGAGCAGCTGCAGTCTCCTCTGCAGTTAACAAGGCTCTGGGTTGTAGTGATATACTTGGCTGTCTACCTGACCTAATAGTGAAGGGGTAGAAATAATTCTGTCTTGATCACTGGTGCTTCTTCAGAAGTACAGAGTAGATACCCAATGACTGTCCATCTGAATGAGCAGAAGTGATCAGAGTATATAACAATGGCCTTGGTCAAACAATCACATGAGAAGAATGACATCAGATGTACACGCACCAGTGCACACATGAGAATGCACCCATAGCACACACAGATCCTATCTACAATACACAGGTAAGCTGAGGGTCTGCAAATCCATCCTTCCTTAGCCAGCGAGGAAGGTGAGGGGTTATCCTTCTTGTTTTATCTGGAAACAGAGCTCACGTACACACACACACACACACACACCCCTTTAGCTAAGAGAACATGAATGAAAACAACTGTCCACAAGGGGGCATCCAAAGACTATCAGACTCAAGGTCTCGGAGCCAAGATTACTACTATCTGGCCTCAGAGAGACAAGGAGAAGCTGGGGAAAATAGCCGGTGGCGCACGCCTTTAATCCCAGCACTTGGGAGGCAGAGGCAGGCGGATTTCTCAGTTCGAGGCCAGCCTGGTCTACAGAGGGAGTTTCAGGACAGCCAGGGCTACACAGAGAAACCCCATTTCAAAAAAAAAAAAAGAAAGAACCTGAAGTGGGTTCTCTTGTGAAAACTCAGTAGAGGAGGAGGAGGCACAGAGGGCTGAGATGGAGACTGAGACTGAACCACTATGTGGTATAAATGAATCCCTGCTTGCTGACAGAACATTTCTGCCCTGCCCTCTTCTCTTGCTCTATAATAAATAATACTTCATTTAGTCTCCCTGCTGCCCTTTAAATCTTTTTGTAGATTTATTATTTTATGTGCAGGGATGTTTAGCCTGCATGTACCACATCCGTGCCTGGTGCCCTCGGAGGTCAGAAGACGGTGTCAAATCCCCTGAAACTGGAGTTGTGAGCCTCATGGGTGCTGGGAATAAAACCCGGGTCCTTGGCAAGAACTCTTAACCGCCAATCCAATTCTCCTGACCCTCCCCTCATTTTTATGGGAGCCAAAATCACTATCGTTTTCTGCCTGATAGATGCAAAGAAAAATAATGTCTCTGACAGTTAAAGAAACTTGCCTAGGGATAATCAGTGGCAAAGTCAGAATTCTAACTGAGAACCAACCAGGGAAGGTGACACATGGCTATAAGTTCCAGTAAGCAGGAGAAGGCAGGAAGGATCAGGAGTTAAAGGTCAGTATTGGTTATTGGTTGGGGTCATACTGGGCTGAGATCCTACCTCAGAAGAGAGAAGAATTCAAACTGAAAACCTGTCTTTAACATTTCAAGCTGGACACCATTCATTCTGCTCCCCCGGGGCTTGAACTTTCTGACATCCTATGGCTCAGTCCAGGATGCTGGGGCAGTGAACTCCATTTGTGGCTTCTCCTTGGGTAGTTGTGAAGGACCTGGGAGTTGATTTTCTGGGTGTGAATAACATGTTGCCCTGAAGCTGACCCCACAGTTTGTAAACCATTGCTGTAGAGCAGGCTCTGATGTGTTAGAAAACAATAAAGCAATTCCTAGCAAGGGGCATGGAGCTCTTCTACCCCCTTCGACCTAGTCAGCTCATTCCTGGGAATTTATTCCAAGGAAACAGTTCGAATGGAAGCCAAGCATTAATCTGCATAAATACATGCATGGAAGTCTTTCTTTAAAGGTCAAAAGCTGGGAACCAAAACAGGGAAGTGGTTTCAAAAAATGGAGTGTCTACACAATGGGCAATCAAGCCTGGGAAAACACAGCTGTGGCACGGCCAGGACTGAGCAGAGCACTTCATCTATACATCAAATCCCGGGGCCCTCCCACCTAACCAGCTATTCAACCAACTCTGCTTGTGGGGGAAGGAGGCTCCCTGCCCATGTCCAAGATAATCTCAGTGCTCTGAGGAAATGGAAGGGAGACTGGAAAGCAACAATGATAACCCAAATAGTTCTTGACTTTTGGGGTTCCAAGGCCCCAGGTCTCACAGTAAGGCCTGGAGTTTTTCAGGGGAGTTTTGATTATTGATTAGCAATGGTCTTCCAGCTCCACACTGCTGGTGGCTAAGCCATCTAGTTGCGCATGTAAATTCTAACTTAGACAATTTCCTCTTTGATACTTTATTGTGTGTGTGTGTGTGTGTGTGTGTGTGTGTGGTGTGCATGTGAGTGCAGAGGTATGCATGCCCTAGTGCCAAATCGAAAATCAAGGAGAACTTCTGGAGTCAGTTCTCCATCCCCACTGTGGGTTCCAGCCCACACATTTACTTGCTGATCTATCTTGCCAGCCCAGTAGGCATATAGTTAGTTTCTGTTTACTGATGCAGCCTGAGAGCACCAGAAACAGACCATGAACCTAGATATTCAGTTATTACTCCACCTCCTTACTGAAAAGTGGTAAGAAAAAAAGGGGGAGGGGCTTCAATATTAGTGCCCCTACCATGGCTTCAACTCATGAAATGTATGTGTAAAAGGCTGTGGGGGTGACTCTGTCTAGGAAGCACTTACTTTCCACAGACAAGGCAGCTCTGGCCTTTCCCAAATCATAGTTGTCTGCTGCTATGTAACTGAGCACCCCAAAGGTTAATGTCCTAACCAAGCACTTCAATTATCTCAGTTCCTGCAGGGATGGATGCAGGTGTGGTATCAGCAAGTTGCAGTCATGGTGTCCTGGGGCTCTGTCAGGGAAGGATCCACTTCCAAGATCTCACACGTGGTTGTTGGCACGATCCAGCTCCCCATGGGATGTTGAATTGAAGGCCTCTGTCTTCTCACCACCTCAGGTGTTTGGCAAGCTGGTCTCTACATGGGCCGGCCCTCACATGGCAGCTGGCTGTGTCATAGCAAATAAAGGCGCGGGCTATAGGGAATAGAGAATCCCTATTTTCTAGGGTCTAATCTCAAAAAGGACAACTGCCATGTTTTATTCATTAGAAAGCAAGTCACTAGGTCCAGCCCACACTCAAGGGAGCTCACAGGAGGATGTGTGGTATGCCTACCACATACTTGAACATTTATAGACTCGACTCCATAACAAAAACAATATTTGCTGAAGTTGCGTGTCTAATATGGAAATGTTCTAGCTCTGTCCTGAATGCCTGTACCTACTTCTCCCAAGCATGGTCCCCCGCCTGTACCACAGAAACCATGAAACGCCCACTACTCTCTTCTTCACACAAAGCCCCTGCTGAGTCTGCGTGTTCCAGAGGCTCTTTACCAGACTAGGGGTTGGGGGGTTGAACGAGGAACAGTGTGCCGTTCTAGAAGCCAAGTGTCCCAGAGAGGAGGCAACCCCAGGCTCCCAGGCTCACCTCTGAAAGGGGCTTAGTTGCTTCCTTGCTCCAAGCAAGGCCTTTCTTGTTGCTTTTTAGGCTGAATTCTCAATCAGCCAGCAAGGCCCAAGCAGATGTGGCTCCTTTCTCTGGCCTCAGCTCGGGCCCTTTTCTCTTAGCTTCCTGCATTCCTGCTCAGCTACAGCAGGCTCTCCCTTCCTCTCTGGCTCTCAGCCTCTTGTCCTCCCTCCTCTCCCTGCTTCCAAACGTCTCCTGCCAGGTTCCCACGGAGACTGAAGAACTCAGAGCACACTTCCTTGCAGACAAGGCCAGGGCCTTACAGGACAATGACCCATTCCTTGGGGATGTCTGATGCCAATCAAGAGATAATATTTTTCCCCTCCCTTGGTTTTTTTGTTTGTTTGTTTGTTTTAACCATAGATAGATAGATAGATAGATAGATAGATAGACAGACAGACAGACAGAGAGACAGATAGAAAGACAGGGTCTCGATTTGTAGCTCCAGGGCAGGTTGTAACCTAGGCTAGACTTGAAATTCACTATCATCCATCTGCCTCAGCTTCCCAAGTGTCCAAGTGCAGGGATTACAAGTGTGAGCCACTACCCCACAGGGAGAGTGCTAGCAGCATCTATTTTTATTTGTTTGTTACTTATTTATTTTTATTTTATGTGTACTTTGCCTGCATGTACATCCGTACATCACGTTCACATCTAGTGCCCAAGGAGCGAACCCAGGTCCTTTGCAACAATGAGTACTCTTAACCATTGAGTTAACTCTCCAGCCCCATGGAGTAGCATCTTGAACTAACTAGACATTAGGGAATTCTTAAAGGAAGGCAAGATTGGGAGGTATGCCTCAAACGGGCTCTCGTCACACACCCAAACACCATGAGCTAGTTCTGTCCTTTGGACAAAGCAAGCCCATCTTTGCAAGGCTAGTGGAGGGGAGTGAGGCAGAAAGGGCAAGCTAGGGGTAGTCAGACTAGAACCATTCTTGCCGAGCCAGATGATGGTGGATGCCTTAAATCCCAGCACTTGGGAGGCAGAGAAACTCTGTCTTACAAAACGAAACAAAACAAAAACAAAGTGCCCTGCAGTGCAGAGGGGAGGATCAAGGAATAAATAGAGTCCTCTCTACATGGGCTGAGTCAGGGGAGGCAGGTGCCAGCACGGACAGGGTGCTAGAGAAGAGTGCTGGAGCCAGGACAACAAAGGCTCCCAGGAGTCCTTGGTACAGTGTGAGTGGCCCCACAGCCAGAGGATGAGAGGTGCCAGATTTAGCAAATAAAAATCCAGAAGCCCCGTGAAATTTACATTTCAAGTGAGCAACAAAGACATTTTTAGTCAAGGGTATGTCCCAAATAGGATACAGGTGTCCCGGGTGTTGGTTGGCAATGTAGCCAAGGTTATGTGGAGGTTAAAGCCCCCAGGCTTTGGTCTATGATTGTTCCAAAGGCTTCCTGGAGAGAACAAGTTTCTAGGATTGCTGCTCCAGCCAGCCCACGCAGCCCAGAAGTAAGGTAGCAAGAGTCACCATTACAGCTCAACAACCAGAAGCAACCAAAGATGCCATAAAGATGCATTCGTTACCCAGAGCCATGGCCAAATGGCTTAACACAACAGAAAATCATTGTGTTGTCATTCTGACAATGGCAAGCCCAGAATCCAAGGTGTGCTGGCAAGCCAGTCTTCCTCCGACTTTGATCACATCTGTTAAAACCCTATTCCAAATAAGGTCACATTCATCTGCATCAGGGACTGGTACTTTAATGTACCTTTTAAGGGATGGGACAACACAATCCATAAAAAATTAATGAATAAATTAAAACAATTTATTGGGGAGCAGGGCAAGATGCAAAGAGGAAAACACATGTCACCTTGTCCCTTTTTTGTGCATAGGGATGTTGGTTGTCTTTTGGTTTTGTTGTTTAGGTTTTTTTTTTTGTTTTGATGCTTGTGTGTTTGAGACAGGGTTTCTCTGTGTAGCCCTGGCTGTCCTGGAACTCACTCTGTAGACCAGGCTGGCCTCAAACTCAGAGATCAACCTGCCTCTGCCTCCCAAGCGCTGTGACTACTACTGACCTCTTATATAATATTAAAGTATATAAAGACTAAAGAGATGATTTAGCTCTTAAGAGTGCTTTCTGTTCTCCCAGAGGACCTCACTTCAGTTCCCAGCACCCATGATACACTGTACAGTTGCCTAACTCCAGTTCCAGGGGTTCCAACTCCCTCTTCTGGGCTCTTCGGGTACTGCACCTACTTAGCTTATACTGTGTACAAAATAATCAAAACAAATGGAACTCACTCTGTAGACCAGGCTGGCCTCGAACTCAGAAATCCGCCTGTCTCTGTCTCCCGAGTGCTGGGATTAAAGGCGTGCGCCAACACTGCCCAGCTCAAAACAAATGCTAATATTGAGATAGACATATATGATCTTTGTGTAGGTCTTTTGCTTAATCATTAATTCAGTTACCAGATACTTATTTGACACACACCAGGATAAATCACAGGTAAGGTAGAATCCATCTCTGTCCCCCTTTGCCCATTTACTGCTATTTTCCAAGTGAGCAAGGAGAGGAGGGAGGGAGAAGGAGAAGCTCATTCTTTCTTTCTGTATTGCTTAACTTTTGCAACAGACATTCTTCATTTGTAACTTTAAAAAAAAAGAATGCTTAGCCCTGTTTTCTTTTTCCCTTTTCTTTTTTTCTAAATCAGAAACCTGGCCCTTTGAAAGCCTCTCTGTGTTTCCCAAGCACAGTGGCTGGAACACAGCTGTATAATCGGTGGCACCTTCATGTGTGGCTGTTGGACCAGCCAGCAAGGTTTTCCATGAGTATGGATGAGTGATAACCAATAGGAATGTGTATCCGATCCAATTGTTCGGCTTTTACAATTACAGTGATTGAAAGAATAAGACGCTGGGTGATTGCTGCTGTGTGGTCCACTGCTTCCAGGGGACTCCACCCTCCTGCTCTCCCCGGCTGTGTTGGCTTTTGCTTGTTAGTTTAATTGCCTACTTGCCTGGTTTGGTTTTGTTGTTTTGTGGGGTTTGATTGTTCATTTTTCCAGACAAGCTCTTGCTAAAAGCCCTGGTTGGACTGGTACTATGTACCCCAAGGTACTCTCAAATTTACAGCAATCCTCCTGCCTCAGCTTTCAGAGTGCTGGGTTTACAAGTGGGCACTATCACTTGTTGGTTTTCTGGTTGGTTTTCTATAATCTTGGATGACCAGCCTCCAGTGCTCAACAATACAGGCACTCAAAAAAAAAAAAAAAAAAAAAGGTGTTGAATAAATGAAAGACTATTAAGGCTTGGCATAGCACCTCTCACTAATTCAGTCTTGTGCCCTGGTTTGACAACCAGTAAAATTAAAGCCCAGACACATCAGACCCCAGAGAACGTTAGTGGCCAGATATAAGAGGGTTTCATAGCTCCCAGCCCAGGTCCTTACCTTAAAAATAATTAAAATTGACTGGAGAGATGGCTCAGCAGTTAAGAGCACTGACTGCTCTTCCAGAGGTCCTGAGTTCAATTCCCAACAACCACATGGTGGCTCACAACCATCTGTAATGAGATCTGATGCCCTCTTCTGGTGTGTCTGAAAACAGCTACAGTATGCTTATACATATAAAATAAATAAATCTTCTTTAAAAAATAATAATTTAAAGGCAGAGGCAGGCAGATTTCTGAGTTGGAAGCTAGCCTGGTCTATAGAGTGAATTCTAGGACAGCCAGGGCTACACAGAGAAACCCTATCTTGAAAAACCTAAATAATAATAATAATAATAATAATAATAATAATAATAATAATAATTTAAATTAAAAATTAAATATATCAAGGGCTATAGAGATGGCTTAGACATTTCAAGCACCTATTCTTTTTGTAGATGTCCCAGGTTCTATTCCCAGTGCCCTCCATAACTCGGGTTCCTGGTGATATGGCACTCACTTTTGGCCTCTGAGGGCACCAGACACTCATCTGATGCACAGATTTATACACACAGGCAAAACATTTACACATATAAAATCAAATAAATAAATACTTTTTAAAGACTAAACATAGCGAACAGTAAGATCAAAAGAAACACTAACAATGAAGTCTAAAGAAGTAGAGTCTAGAATCATCAAACATTTTAAACCAGTGTTTACTTTCAGTCTTGAGACTTGCCACTATGGCTAAGTAAGAGTATAACAGAAGTTGGGGTTTGTGGGTGCTGGTTGGTCACACATCCCCACTTCAGGTTTTGACTCAATCGATAAATAGTACAGGAAGCACACAGGGATTAAAATGTCAGCTTTCTTTGGGAGTCAGATGGTCCAGAGGATATGGCTAGGATCTAAAGCCCAAATAGTCTTCCCATTCCCACACCACTGTTTTGAAATAACCCACCCAGTCAGTAACTGGACTATTCAAGTTCTCCCCAGCAGGAGCTGAGTTCTCTTGGAGCCAATGCCTGAGGAGTCAGAAGCAGGCATGGCCAGCATGCTACTCTAGACAGCACCAGGAACAGGCTGAGCAGTGTGAGCTCAGAGCTCCAGTTCCCTTTCTCAGCATCCCACACCCAGGGGGTCCCACCTGCTTTCATAGTGGGGAATCCTTGACAGGACATCAAGATGGTCCTCTGAGTGGCTGGAGAGATGACTCAGCGGTTAAGAGCACTGACTGCTCCTCCAAACGACCTGGATTCAATTCCCAGCAACCAAAGGGTAGCTTACAACTGTCTGTGGCTCCAGTTCTAGGGGATCTGGCACCTTCAAACATACATAAAAGCAAAACACCAATGCACATAAAATAAATAAATCTTAAAAAAAAAGATGGCCTTCTGAAAGTTTCTTTCCCCAAACCTCCAAGAGGATGCCAGATCTTGACTTATGGGCAGATGGGGAAACGAGGGAAGAAAGTTGTCTGTCTTTATTCCAGCCTTCAATGTTCTCGGTGCTTTTCACAGAATCTAAAAACACCAGTGTTCCAGGAAACAGCTCATAAGTTTAAGAGTATTTCAATTGAAAGTGAATCTGCTACAAAGGACAGAAAACTGAACTGTCAGTGCCTTAAACTACAAAGGAGAATGTTTTTCTTATCTAACAGGAAATCTGGGGGTAGGTGGTTCTGGGCCCTGTGGAGCTCTGAGGTATCACCAGGACCCTGGCTCCTTCTGTCTGGTTACACCTTAGAGAGTGTCTTTGTCTCTTCGCTCCTGCACCTCAGAGCACCACAGGCAGGCAGACAAAGGGACTTTAACAATACCCTTTCTAGAAACCTCCTGTGGTAGATGAGTTTTTACCTCATTAGCTACAGGCACCTCTTGCCCTGCTGCTCTGAAATGCAAAGTTTGGAACTTATTTGAAATTTGTCAGAGTAGATTCCTTTAAATAAGGAAAGAGAGTACTGAGCGGAGAACGACTCAATACCAAGGTCATAAAATAATAGTGACAAAGGAAGCCATTGAAAAACATTGTCAAAGAACTGCTTTCTGTTTCTTATTTGTTTGTTTATTTTCAAGACAGGGTTTCTCTTTTGTAGCACTGACTTTCCTGGAATTCATTCTGTAGACCAGACTGGCTTTGAACTCATAGAGATCTACCTGTCTCTGCCTCCCCAGTGCTAAAATTAAAGGCGTGGACAACAACCTCCTAGCTAAAAACTGCTTTCTTTAAAGGATCTAAGGGACATTGTTTCTTTATTCTCTGTCCCCCACCTTCAAGAGATTATCTCTAGACAACCACATTCAAAGCATTAAAAAAAAAAAAAACTAGCCTGGCAGTGGTGGCTCACACCTTTAATCCCAGCATTTGGGAGGCAGAGGCAGGCGGATTTCTGAGTTTGAGGCCAACCTGATCTACAGAGTGAGTTCCAGGACAGCCAGGGCTACAAACAGAAACCCTGTCTCGAAAATCCAACCAACCAACCAAACAAACAAAACCCCCAGAAAACTCAAATTACAGAATGAATATAGCCCTGCTTCATAAGCCTAACAAAGAGAAAAGACAACCAATTAGCTAATTATAATTACAAACTAAGGTAATTTATAAGATGAGAAATATCAATGTTTTTCTTTTCCTGTTTTCTCCTTTGTTTTACTGCAACTATGTTGAAGTAACTTTCTAAGAGTGAGTGGGGAGCAAATGTTCTTAATTCTTGGGGGTTTTGAGTTTTGCTTAGTCAGTTGGTTCGTTGGTTGGTTGGTTTTCTGAGACAGGGTTTTTCTGTGTAGCCCTGACTGTCCTGGAACTCGCTATGTAGACCAAGCTGGCCTTGAACTCACAGAGATCCACCCACCTCTGCTTCCTGAGTGCTGGGATTAAACACTAGCGCCCTGCTTGGATGTTTTTAAAATCTCTTTTGCTCCAGTCTCAATAGACAGTTTAACTGGGTATTGAAGTTTAAATTGAAAACCTTTCCTTCAGATATTCGGCTGCGTTGTTCTATTGCCATTTGGCAGCTAGAGTTACCAGTGAGAAGACTGGTGATTTTCTGCTTTATGGTCCCCTTTTTAATATTTATTTTATTTGTAATCATGTGTATGCATATGTGTCTGTGTGGGGGTGCCCAAGGAGGCCAGAAGTGTCAGATTCTTTTTTGTTTAGTGTCTTCCTGTGAGTGCTGGTAATCGAACTTGGGTCCTCTAGAAGAACAAGAAGCATTCTTAACAACTGAGCCATCCCTCCAGCCCCTGGTTTGATTTCTCTGGAATTATAGAACTTTCTTGTTTCCCAGGCATTCCACAGTTTCTAAATCCTGTGTGTTTTTTATGGTGGGGGTTTAAAAAGCCTTGTTAGTCTGAAAACTATAAATCTTTTAAGTCTATGAAGTTCCGTTTAATATTCTATTTTGAAAAATAATCTTCCCCTGCTTTCTCTCTTCTTCCTGAAATACTAATCTAAATAAATAAATAAATAAACAGTAAATAAAGATGGAGCCAGAGGTCAATTGATAGAGTTAGTATTCATGAAGCCATGGGTCCAATCCCCTCCCCAGTACCTCATTCACTGAGTGTTATGTTACCAAGATGTAATGAATCCAGAGTTCAAGTTCATGCATAGCTATGCAGCATGTTTGTAGTCAGCCTGGGTTACATGAAATTGTCTCAAAGGAAAAAGGAAGAGCGGGCAGCGGTGGCGCATGCTTTTAATCCCAGCACTCAGGAAGCAGAGGCAGGCGGATTTCTGAGTTCAAGGCCAGCCTGGTCTACAGAGTGAGTTCCAGGACAGCTAGCGCTACACAGAGAAACCCTGTCTCGAAAAACCAAAAAGAAAAAGAAAAAAAGAAAAAGGAAGAGGAAGAGAAGAAGAGAGAGGAGCAGAAAGAGAAGGAAGAAGAGAAGGGAGATGGAGGAGGAAGGGGGAAAGGAAGGATATTTACTGGTCAAATGTCAACATCCTGCATCAACTGCTTTTAAACATCTCTATCTTTTTGCTAACAAGAATTCTTATTCTTTCCCTTCTTGCTTTATTTTCTATTTCAACATTCCCGCTGTGTGTGTGTGTGTGTGTGTGTGTGTGTGTGTGTTGTGCTTGTCCAGCTGACTTGTTTGCTACTTACTCCTTTTTCACCCCACTGCTCTCCTTTAATAGATACAAGATCTCATTGAACTCTTTTTTTTAAGGTTCCCTCCTACCTAGGAACTGTTTCAGTTTCTTTAGAGGTCCTGTTTTCAATTTATTTATCTTAGTCTTTCTAGTTCATATTTCAGGCTTCCTCAAATAGCTCCTGGCTTATGGCTGTCCATTCACATTAACAAATGGAGCCGTACAAAGTTTCCTGGAAGCCCTGTGCACATGGATCAGAGGATGTGAATGGAAGGCTTTGTTTCCCAGCGGCCTGTTCTCTCTGCCCTGAGACTTCTAAAAGCCAGCCGCCAACGGGCTTTGTTCGGCAAGCCACCTTAAATCTTTCCACAGACAACTTAATTTTATTTCTAAGAAGATCCTCTAATGTGGGAGAAGGAACAAAATGGGGAGCAGAGCAAACACCTGGCTGGCTGAACAGCCCCCATGAAACTGTCAGAGAGGGTTGGTGGGTATTGCATCAACTGTTCTCAACGTGTGGGTCACGACCCCCATAGGAGTAGTATATCAGATATT
Organism: Rhynchomys soricoides; assembly: GCA_019843965.1. Classification (NCBI taxonomy): domain Eukaryota; kingdom Metazoa; phylum Chordata; class Mammalia; order Rodentia; family Muridae; genus Rhynchomys; species Rhynchomys soricoides. The sequence continues at coordinate 721,588 of JADRCH010000221.1, forward strand.
TACAGTGCAGTGCAAAATCACAGTTATGGAGTAGCAATGAAATAATTTTATGGGTGGGGTGACCACGACATGAGGAACTGTATGAAAGGTTCACAGTGGTAGGAAGGTTGAGACTTTCAGTAGGACCTGCTCTCTCTGCGGCACTGGGCCCATCAACATTCTAAATTTCCCCAGGCTCCTCCAGGCTCCTCTGCTCCCTCTTCAGCCACAAGCTCTGTCATACACATGCCAGGCTGCAGCCCCCACTGCCCTCCTCACTCAGCTGCCGTCCTCTCTACCAAACATCTTCTCCTTAAGTTTCTTTCCTCTTTGTACAAGTGGGTGTGGAGACCCAAGGTTGTTTTCTGATATTTTTCTTCCATCTTATATTTGGGGATCTTTTTAGGCTAATTTATTATTTTTGTGTACAAGTATGGTTTTGCCTGCGTGCCTGGTGCCCACTGAGGTCAGAAGAGGGCATCAGATCCCCTGGGAATGGAGCTAACAGTCCATGGTGGTGAGCTGCCGTGTGGGTGCTAGGAATTGAACCTGGGTCTTCTGCAAGAGCAACAAGTGCTCTTGACCAACTGAGCCAACTCTCCAGCCCGAGAGATAGATTTTAAAGATTTTACTTTTATGTGTGTTTTGCTTGCATGTATATGTGTGTATCATGTGCATGCTTAGTGTCTGAGGAGGCTAGAACGGAGTCTCAGACCTGTTGGAACTGGAGTTACAGATGTTGGTGATCGAGAACCAAACCTAGGTCCTCTAAAAGAATGAGCCGTCTCCCCAGCCATCCACATTACTCTGGTTTGGTTTGGTTTTTAGACAGGAGTTTCTAATCGATTTAGCTAGTCCAGCTAGCCAATAAGCCCCCAAAGGATCCTCCTGTCTCCACCTCCTCAGGACTGTGATTACAGGAAATTGCTGCCATGCCCAGCTTCTTACATGAGTACTGAGGATTCGAACTCAGGTCTTCAATCTTGTGTGGCAAACACTTTATCTCCTGAGCCATCTCCCCAGTCCCAATTGCTCCAGCTTCGTACAGACCTGAACGATTTGTGCAGCCTTTCTTGTCAATGGTATATTTGTAAAGAATTAAAAAATAGGCACAGCCATGGAAGAGATGCCTTTTGTTACATAACACATCTCAGTGTCTGTTGATCATATTTTAAGTATGAAACCAAAATCCAGCATGTCCTTAAATCACCTCTGCAGAACCCTAAAAAAGTTATGGAATATAAATCACATAGAATATGTTCAGAACACTGCTGGCGTAGTTAAAAAAGCACACACATGGAATCAAACAAACCTGATTCACCCTGGAATAAGAGGATACACAGGCAAAGCACCAGGTGCAGCACTTGGCGATTGGTGAGTGCTGGTTATGTTGCCCCCCACCCCCATACTAAACCACTTGCTCTATTTCTAAGCCCCTTACCATTTTGCTGTTTCTACACTGCCCTTTCGCCATCTCATGAGTCCCTACTCACTCACCCTTTTTTAAAAAGATTCATTAATTTATTTTATTTATGTGAGTACACTGTAGCTGTCTTCAGACACACCAGAAGAAAGTATAGGATTCCATGACAGATGGTTGTGAGCCACCATGTGGTTGCTGGGAATTGAACTCAGGACCTCTGAAAGAGTAGTTGGTGCTCTTAACCACTGAGCCATCTCTCCAGCCCTAAAGAATTTTTTAATGTGTTTGGATGTTTTGCCTGCGTGTTTGTCTATGGACCACATGTGTGTAGTACCTATGGAAGCCAGAAGAGGGCATCAGGCCTTGTGGAACTGCAGTTACAGACAGTTGTGAGCTACCACATAGGTGCTGGGAATTGAACCTGGGTCTCTGCAAGAGCAAGTGCTCTTAATCACTGAGACACCTGTGCGTTCATCCCTCAAGATCAGCTGCATTAACAGTCTTTTCTGACCTCCAACCTCTGACCCTGGACTTCAGACCTCCGACCTCCGACCTCCAACCTCTGAGACGTTTAACTTCTCTGCCCTGTGTGCCCTGTTTCCCACAGCACCAGTTCCACTCTCCTTGCAATGTGCAGAGCCATGCACACACATGCACACACAATGTGGGGAAGGATTCCTTACAGTGTCCTGACCTTGCCCTCATGTTTCCCAACATGCATTACAGTTTGAGCCTGTGGGCATTCAATCCTCAAGCTCAGATTTCACGGAATTGCAACAAACCAGACTAAAGAGTGTGCAGAGAGTGTAACCCACTGCCACACTGAGCCGTTCTGCCCAAACTATGACCCACACGGACAGATCCTAACTCGTCCACGACGCAAACACTTTGTTCCTTCCTTGCAGAAGTTTCTGAGCTGTTGTCATCGTGACCTCCATCCCCACCCCTGCCACTTTGCCAAACACAAGCAAACACGTTTAATGCCATGAGATAGAGCTTTGGTTTGGCTTGGCCCCTGCCCCACCCTATGAGACAGTCAGAGGAGGAAAGATAGTTGGGCCAGACACAGCTTACCTGGAATCCTGAGAACCTTCTGGTGAGGCTGGGATTTTTCATGCTCTGAATGACAAGTCTAGCTCGGGGGCTGGGCTGGGGCAGTCTGTTTTCTGTTGTTCGTTCAACCTCCTTGGGCGGCACATGGCAGGAGACACTTTGTGCTCTGCCACCTCCCCCCCCCCCCCTTTCTACCTTCTCAGGCAAACACAGCGATAGGATCCAACCATGAGCAGAATTCTGGTGCTTCAGGCAGAGTCCAAGGTCAGAGAATACAGTCCACACTAACAGTCACCGGCTAATAAAGAACTCATAGTCCTGCCATCAAGGAGCCTGCCCGGCTCATGGCGCACACCTTTAATCCCAGCACTCGGGAGTCAGAGGCAGGTGGATCTCTGAGTTCGTAGGCCAGCCTGGACTACAGAGTGAGTTCCAGGACAGCCAGGGCTACACAGAGAAACCCTGTCTCGAAAAACCAAAAAGAAAAAGTGTGTGCCACCATAGCCCAGCTAAATCGATTTCTTAAAAACAGAGTAAGCCATCCTAGAATTTTCTCCTAGAATTTCTCATGAGCAGGGAGAAGAGAAAGATGAGGAGGGACCCACACTGCACACTCCCTTCCTGCTCATGACATATCGCCTGGTTTAATCCCTCACAGACATCATCTAAGGGTGACTCTCTGATACCCTTATTTGATAAATGGTAAGGCTGAGCTTGGCAGGAGCCTTGACCAAAGCTTTCCGGGCCTGGAAGAGGACTTGAATGCAAGAGCCTCCACACTTGCTCAGAGAGATAGAACTCAGAAGACCAACACCCCTGTCCCTAGTCCACAGTGCCCCTGGCTGTTTGCATTGCCGAAGATGCTGCTTAAGGGCTCAGAGACTGTTCTGGGCACAGCATTCTCCAGGGTGTGGTGGAACTACTCCTAATTCTGCAGGATGAGCACGTGTTTGTATTGCTGTGTCTCCAGGGACGTAATGTGATCACAGGGGATTCCCTTGGGGCCTGGTTCCCACAGCTCACTGGAGGACATTCCACATAGAACCATTCATCCTGAGGAGGCTCGGGAGGCATCTCCAACATGAGGAAAAGTATGTACAGACTCTGTGAAGGTCAGAACGGGCCAGGGGACTCCAAGGACAGCAGACAATCTGAGAGTTCACTCACTGGGATGTTGTGACAGAGTATGCAGGCTCTGCCTCTTGTGGTCCTGCTTCAGTGACATTAAGCTTTTACAAGTAAGGAAACTGAGGCCCAAAGAAATTTCTCCCCAGTAAGCCAGTCAAGGTCAGGCTTCTCACTTTTTGTGACACCTCACAGCCAGTCTAGTTGCAAAGCAGTGAGACAACCTATCCAAAAAATGGCGCCTCAGAGATACCAAGGGACTCAGGTCTCAGGATTTTAGTACCTTGGGCTAGACCCAAGGGAACTTTTGTTAGCTGCTTTCCTGGGGAAGGCTAAGCGTCTCCCCATTCCTTCCCCCTGAGGCCACGTCCATGGGTCACTACTCCACTCTGTTAGCAGAGTCTTATGATCTTTCTTTTGTAGCCTAGGTGGCTCTGCCTAGTCCAATCTGAAAGCTAGTTTTCCTTAGTCCTTCTAGAGAGTTTGAAGTTGCCACCTTACCCTCTGAACTTCCTCTTGTGCACCTCTGGGTCACTGTGGTCAGTCTGCTTATCGAGACTTAGGAGCCTATGGCTCCTGATGTCCCCTGCAATCAGGAACTGTGTGTGCTCACTTCTCTTGGGTATCTTTAACCATGGTCCAGAGGGAATGAGCAGACACTGAAATGTAGCAAGACCAGGAAGGGAGAGTAGGCAGCTCAGACCACTGAGAACCATCCTGGACTGTCACTTAACAGGGATAAAATGATGGGGGTGCTTCAGATCTACCCCCACCCCACCACTCACCCTCCCCACCACACACACACACCCCATCCCACCCCCAGCCCCACCCCTGCTTTCATCCCCTTGCTGGTCACTGGAAACTCTCTTCCCTCTGACTTGATTTTCGTTTGTTTGTTTTTGTTTTTCGAGACAGGGTTTCTCTGTATAGCCCTGGCTGTCCTGGAACTCACTCTGTAGACCAGGCTGGCCCCGAACTCAGAAATCCGCCTGCCTCTGCCTCCCAAGTGCTGGGATTAAAGGCATGTACCACCACTGCCCGGCTTCCCAGCTTCCCGGCTTCCCTCTGACTTGAAATCTAAATGTTACTTCTTACTCTCCCCTAAGGTCTGCAGTGCAGTCCTTAAAGCAAGTCTGTGAAGCTGGGTAGGGAGCCAGATGCCAGAGAACAGACAAAAATCAGCCCTCTACCCCCAGGGCAGACAGGAAAGGAAACAACAGATGGAGACCAGACTCTCTAGGTCCCTAGCAACCCCATTAACACTTACTGACCCTATGTACAGTCACAGCAGGGAATGATGGGCCTGGGCTTCCTGGGTGACTGGGGGCCCAGATGGACTTTAATGAGAAAGCACGCTTCTCTATTGCACGATGTCCTGGCCCCCACAGATAAAGCCCTTCAGAGTCACAGATAGCCATCAGTGACAGGGACATTTAGTGGGGCAGGGGCTGGAGGGCCTACAACCCACCCACACCTGTGGCCTATACATCGTTTGCAGGTTACTGACACACTCCTGGTAGGCTCCAAGGAGATTCAGGCTCAAAGTCAAGGAGCATCCATAAGCCTGGAGAGCTTCCACCCGGAAGGGGAGACTCAGACCTTACTCCGGGGTTGGGGCATGGGGGTGCGGTGACTGTTAGGTTTATACACCCACAACTTCAGGGTTCTTCTACCAGCCCCTCCTCCAGGGAAGGGTGCGGGCTTGTGTGGGAAGGGTGGAGACTTCATGAGTAATCAGGTTATAGAGGAAGGAACTTCCAAGAACCTGAGTCAGAGCAGGAAGAGGAGACCAGGTCTGGACCCCTCTCACTGGCCCAGCCGACCCTCCAAGCACAACCTTCAGGTCTGCCTGCCACTTTAAGGAAGGAGTCTTTGCCAGGACATGGGGGGCACACCCCCGGAGTTACACAGAAGATCCTAAGCACCAAAAATGCTGCAAATTCCAGTGGTGAGGGAGACCTTAGTAACTGCTTTCCCAGGGTCCCGTTAGCACGGGCATGTGAGAGAGAACTTCTCCCATTAGCCGTGTGCCTTCTGCACGTGCAACCTGGACATACCTCAGGACTTTGCACTTTTAGCTTGTCTGGCTTGCCTGATGGGAGGCAAAGTCCTGCGAAGCTCCCTAGGGTAGACACCTGAGTGTGCTCACTGACCACATGACCTCCAGACAAAGGCAGTCATGTGCCTGGATCGCCTCTGCCACCACCACTACCACCCTGCTGCTGCTGCTGCCTCTGAGCAGCTACAGCCTTGGAAACTTTTGACCCTTTGCCCTGTTGTCTGTTAGCCACATAGGGCCTTTCGAAACACAGGGTCATCAATGCCTATTCAGATGTTCTGTTGCTTCTCACTGATTTCAGGATAAAGCCAAGGGTCTAATCACAGCTCAGGGGCTAGCTCAGAGGCTGCTAGCCCTAGGCTACCTCCTTAGCCTCATTTCACTGTTTGTGAGGTAGGTTGTGCTGTGTTCATTCAACCCTTAAGAGGCCACCACTTCTACCTACCTCACGACCTTTGCACGTGCAGTTGCTGCTGGCAAGCTCCTCCATATCCCTCTTTGCATAGCTAACACCTACTGTCTTCAGGGTTTCTTGTTTGTGGGTTAGTCTGTTTTTGTTAGTTTGGGGGACTCCTCCCTGATAATCCAAGTTCAATACCTTATTCGCAAAATGTAACTTTCTCTCCAAGCACCATTACAGTCTGTGATTACACATGCCCCTGGTTGTTCAGTCTCAATCAAGCCTCCATCCCTATTATCACCCTGCAGAATGTGGATCAATACCCAGTCCCAGTCCCGACCTCTGCCTGCCAGGAGGCTTAGAGCCTGACCCAGGAAGGCTTTGCACCCCAGGAGGCTTTAACTGAGCTAGTCATCTCTCTCTTGTCCCAGAGACACTGAGAGGAAGAACTAGAGTTGTGGGGGCGGTGGGGGGAGCGTCTAGGAGGAGTCACCTAGAAAGAGAAAGCCAAGGATTGTTTGCGGGAGAGAGATAAGGTGGTCAGAATACAGGAAATGGTAGGCTGGAGCTGTTGGCTGGGGCGGGACAGTTGAGAATTAGGGCTTCAGATCAAAGCCACAGGAAATGGCGGTTTTCTCAGAAACGGAAGAACCTGATCAAAGCAACACTTTCCCATCTGGGTGGGGTAGGCAACTCATTCACTGATTCACCTAATCATTGGTATTTGAAAGTCTGAGAGGGTTGTTAAACAACACATTGATTGAGCATGGATCTGGTCTGTGTGCCCGGCTATGTGCTATGCCCCGAGGACACAGCAGTTGAGTAAAAAAAAAAAAAAAAAAAAAAAACGATCATCTCTCTCTCTCCTAACTTCACAAGCATTAATGTCTAGACAGTTTTCAAGTCACCATCTGCAACCCCGGTGATGACTTGCTGCCAGCATTTTAAAAAGTACAGCACAGACGCCAACAAAGCAGTGGTTCTCAACCTGTGGGTCGCAACAGGGGTCACACACCAAACATCCTGCCTATCAGATATTTACCTTACGATTCATTCGTAACAGCAAAATCACACTTATGAAATAACAATGAAATCATTTTATGCTTGGGGGTTACCACACCATGAGGAACTGCATCAAAAGGTCACAGCATTGGGAAGGCTGAGAACCACTGAGCTACAGAGACGGCTCAGGAGTTAAGAGTATGCACTGCTCTTAGGGAGGACCCAAGTTTTGTTCCCAGCACTCACAACTACCTGTAACTTCACTCCAAGGAATACGATGCTCTCTCTCTTCAGCCCTCCATAGGCACCCACACTTAAATGTGTACAACCCAGCGCACGCACGCGCACACACATACACACACACAATTTAAAATAAGCCTTCTTCAGTTTTCTTAATGTTTTTATGTGTATAGACAAGTATTTCCCCTGCATATATGTCAATGTGTCACATACACACTTGGAGGACAGGAGAGGACATCAGATGCCCTAAGGCTGGAGTTATAGATGGTTGTGAACCTCCATGTGGTTGCTGGGAATTGAACTCAGGACCTCTGGAAGAGCAGTCAGTGCTCTTAACCGCTGAGCCATCTCTCCAGCCCCAAAGCTACTATTTCTCAGACACCTCAGCCATCACTCCCTCAGCTCCCCAGCTGCCCCCTTCCCTAGCAGGCCATCTCTGATCCAGCCAAGAAAAATTTTCAAAACACAGGCAGTCATGGTAGTGTACACCTTAACTCCCAACACTCTGGAGGCTGAGGCAGGAGGATCTCTATGAGTTTGAGGCCAGCCTGGTCTACAAAGATGGAGTTCCAGCCTAGGCAGGACTACATAGAGAAACCCTAACTTGAAAAACAAAACAAACAAAAATTTCCAAAACAAGCCGGGCAGCGGTGGCACACACCTTTAATCCCAGCACTTGGGAGGCAGAAGCAGGCAGATTTCTGAGTTCGAGACCAGCCTGGTCTACAGAATGAGTTCCAGGACAGCCAGGGCTACGTAGAGAAACCCTGTCTCGAAAAACCAAAATAATAATAATAATAATAATAATAATAATAATAATAATAATAATACTTTCCAAAACACACATCTCATTGGGTCCTGCCCAGCTTGAAATCCCTCAGGCCCCTCCACTCCTCTGAGCATAAAGCCCATGGTCCATGGGTACTGGGGTGGATGTGCGGTTGGCCAGCGTGGCTTAGGGTGAACTGCTTCCTTTCTTAGACTGGGTGCTTTCCTCTATTATTAGACATCTTAATACCAGGTCCATTTCATTTCAACATCAGTATGACTCCAGCTGGGGATCATGGCGTGCCCCATAATCCAGCTAATTAAAAGGTGGGTGGAGAATTGAAGATTCAAAGCCAGTGTAGACAACTTAGCAAGATCCATCTTTTTAAAAAAATCATTTTTTTAGGGCCTAAGGATATTGCTAAGTGCTTCTCTGGCTCAGCCTGTGGCGCCTGGAGACTGTCAAGTTCTATCCCACCCCCAATTCCCCCCATCCCCACTCCTCCCCTCCCCCATCCCAGTTACGGTTCTTCTCTCCTGGCCAAGGTCAGTTTCTCAAATGGGTCTGGCGGAGCCCCAAATTGGTCAGGTGAGTGTGATCAGTCACAGAGGTGACCACCCAAGATCCCATGACCCAGAGTGGCAGGGCTTGGATCAACGCTGAGGTTCCGGAGACCCCCAAATCCAAATGCCCTTGTCACAAAACAACCAAACAATACATAGCACAAGCTGAGAGCCTGCAGCCCATTCACTGTCCAGCTACATCCTTCTGTTGTCCCCAGGTGACCTGCTTGCATGCCTGTGGTTTGGGGTTTGTTGGAGTTGGTGGCAGTGACTAGAGTCTTGGCACTCTCCCACTGGTGAGTGGGAGGGGGGTCTGGGGACAAATTCTCCTTCAAATAAAATTCCAATGGTTTCCTCAGTTGAGGCGTCTGCAGAGTAGAGAACAAACAGTGTGGGATTAAGTTTCTCTGAAAAAATGAACTTCTCGGGTGAAGATCTAAGCTGCTGCTTTTGAGGCCTTCTGCCTTCCCTGGTGCCAAGCCAGACTCCCCTCTACCTTCCAGACACGGCAGTGAGGCAACCCCAACTCCCAAGGCCATGTCCTCCTCCCCCTGACACCATCTGTGACCTCAAAACTGTCACCACAAAGAGGTTGTGGCATTTCCTGAAATTAACTGGAACACCCTGACCAGAGAGAACTGGGAAAAGACCCTGGAACCTCCCAGGACAGGTCTACACCAGCCCTGTCTAGTTGCTAAGCAGGATTCAGGGTCAGGTTGCAGAGACCAGGAGACATGATAAGACTGGGGTCCCCAGGTTTCAGTCGCATGTTCTATTGTGACAGGTACCAAAATGAACAGAGCAGAAAGGGACAAAGAGGTAGAGTTTATAGCTAACTGGCTTCTCCTCACCCCCCCCACCCCCACCCCCCCAGCACAGCATCATCTAAGACGCTACCAGGATCTAGCTATATTATACTTGGTCACTCAGCCACAATGCAGAAGTCAAGCTAAGAGAACAAATCAAGACAGAAAAGACCACAGGCTGTAGATTCCATTTACAATCAAGATCCAGAATAGGTAAAGTCACAAAGATGGGCACCGATTAGTGGTTGTCTGGACCTGGGGTAGAGGGAGAGAACTGGCTGTTCTCAAGAGAGCATTTTGAAAAACAAATGTTCCAGAACCAGATAGAAATAGCGTTCACACGATATTGTGAACATGCTAAATGTCTTGGAGGTTACAGAATACAAATTTAACATGATAAATGGAAACAGGGAAGGTCCTTCCTTTGGGTCAACGGCTGTAAAGGAGCCAACAACTCTGGGGAATGACGAGTCCATGGGTCCAAGTGAACATGCTCATCAGAGCTGTGGTCTCCTCTCTAGGTTTCTCTTTGCACACAGCATTCCTCCCAATCAGGCAGGAACCCAAAGCAAACCACACCCTGCTCCCAGGGGCCATTGGATTGGAAGGGCTCCAGTGGAATTTGGCTTCTCTGGGATGGGCTATCCACACCTTCCAGTCCAAGATGGAAACAGGCATGAGATAAGAAAAATGAGACCATAGGCAAGGCGTTCAATCCAAGGGGTCAACCCTCCCCTAGGCAGCTGCTTCCTGGAGCAGAACTCCAAATTATCAGAGAACTAGGACCATGACCCTAGCCTTTGAGGTTATTGTGAAGACATATGTCACAATAGAGGATAGAACACACTTTAACAGGGGTTGGGTTTGATGTAGGACTTTTGAATATTTGAACTTACGGTTTGGATTCATCCTTTATTACTTTGTAACAACAAACAAGACAACAACAACAAAAATCCCACTAACTTAGTGACTTAAAACAATGCCCGTTTATTTAGTGCTTGAACATGTGCGTGTATGTAATGTTATATATGTGTGCACATGTGTATATGTTCATGTATATGCATGTGTGTAAGCATACTCATGTCTGTGTGCACTGTGTGAGCATGTTTGTGCATCTATGCATATGTGTGAGCATGTTCGTGCGCATGCACACGTGACTGAGTTTGCTCTCTCATGTGCTAGAGGACAACTTGGGTGTCGCTGATTACTCAGGAGCCTCCAGCCTTTGTATTTACTGAGAGGGTTCGTTCACTGGCCTGGAGCTTGCTAAGTAGACTAGGCTGACTGGCTGGAAGGCCATGCTGGGAGCCACTTGACTCTGCCTCCTCAGGGTTGGGATTACAAATGCTCACCACCATATGCAGACGGGCTGGTTAGTTGGTTTGTTCATTTGTTTTGGTTTTATAAAATATATGTGTTCGCCTCCCCCACCTCCTCCCAGATCCTCCTCACCTTCCTTCCCACTCAACGTTATGTTCGTTATGTTCTTTCTCTTTTAAAATAAATAAATAAATAAACAGGAAGAAAGAAATTCAAAACAAACAAAAAACCAATACAGACAAAAAAAAAGTGCCAAAATGAAACAAACAAACAAAAAGAAGTCCATTTCTGGTTGGTGAACTCCTCCTGAGCATGGGAGCTGTCCTGACATGTGGTTGATATACCACAATTGCAGATAGCTTATTGGTTAAAGGTTTTGGGTGTTTGGTTTTGGTTTTGCTTTTAGTTTTTCGAGACTGGGTTTCTCGTGTAACTCTGGCTATCCTGGTATTTTCTCTGTAGACCAGGCTGGCCTCAAACTCACAAGAGATCTATCTGCCTGTCTCTGTCTCCCCAGTGCTGGGATTAAAGGTGTACACTACCTCCACCTGGCTCTTTCTTTGTTTTTAACATGGGTTCGGAGGATCAAACTTGGGTCCTCAAGCTCTCAAGGCAAGCATTTTACCAACTGAGCCGCCTACCTGGTCCTACCCATGCATTAGGTCACATCTGCATAAGGCAGAGGTCAAGATGAGATCACTGTCTTCCTTCATTGGCATCTCACAGAGTTAAAAGTTGGGTGTCAGCCAGGCTGGACTCTTCTTTCGAGGCTATTCAGGTTGTTGGATTCTTTCAGTCAGATGGGCTGACTCCACATCTGCAATCTCAGCACTCAAGGTGCTGAGGCAAGGGAACAGGTTTGAGGCCAGTGTTTTTTTGTTGTTGTTGGTTTTTCGAGACAGGGTTTCTCTGTGTAGCCCTGGCTGTCCTGGAACTCACTCTGTAGACCAGGCTGGCCTCGAACACAGAAATCTGCCTGCCTCTGCCTCCCAAGTGCTGGGATTAAAGGTGTGCACCACCACTGCTCAGGTCAAGAGCATGTCTCTTAATCGATTGATTTTTTTTTTTAAATCATTTTTAAATCATTCATGTCTGCTAGGTACACAGGGATCCAATCTCCTTCCATCCCAGTACAGCAAAGGTCTTGGCATCCTCTTCTGGATCTTCCCCAACTGGCTGGCAAGCAAGAAAGAGAGCTAGGCAAGGCGGATTTTTCTAGAACCAAACCAGAATATAGCATGGCTTAGAGCCCTTGGGTCACATCCTCCTGGCTATAACTCAGTCCCTGACCTCACCTACTGCAGAGGAAGCTGAGAAAGGAAATTTAATCTGGGAAGGACACAGCATACTGGCTACCACGTTCATCGCCTATTGTTACGGTTTAGATGGTTGTGAGCCATCATGTGGTTGCTGGGAATTGAACTCAGGACCTCTGGAAGAGCAGTCAGTGCTCTTAACCACTGAGCCATCTCTCCAGCTCTGTTTTTTGCTTTTTTGGAAAAAATAAACGATTTCTCTGTGTAACCCTAGCTGTCCTTGAACTCTCTCTGTAGACCAGGCTGCCCTAGAACTCAGAGATCTGCCTGCCTCTGCCTCCTGAGTGCTGGATTAAAGGTGAGTGCTAACACACCCACCAGAGTTCTTTGAGTACTTATCTCTTACTTACTGTTATTGTGTGTGTGCACATGCGTATGAGTAGGCACATGCATGCTATAACACATAGGTAGGGGTCAGAAGACAACTTTTCACTGAGCATCACAGGGACTGACCTCAGGTCATTGGGCTTGTGAAGCAATCACTTTTACCTGTTGAGCCTTCTCACTAGCTTTACGGGTTTCCCCCCACCCCCACCCCATCCCCCAGTACATTCTCTTAGTCAGTGGCAGCTCAGCAGGAAGAGCTGCTCATCCTATGGGCCTATGCAGGACGGTTCACAAACTGGCCAAGGACACCTGCTCCTGGCCACCCCTAGGCAGATAGTTTAGCCTTTTCTATCATTGCTGCACCTAATCAGGGATAGGACACAGGTCCAGATCCCCTCAAGGTCGTCCCTACGCTTCCCTCAGGGAGGCCGAGGAGCCCAAGCAAGGCAGGCCCTAGGGTGACGGTTACATACCCCTAGTCCAATCCTCACTGGTCTTTTTGTAGACACAATGCCTGGTTTTCTTTTTAAATCTAACTCTTGGCTTTAAGGATCAGAAAATTAGGCCCCAAAGCCAAGCACAAATACCCTGATCCAAAGAGCGTCTGAGCGGTGCTGAGGCTGTGATTCCTGCCTGCCTGTCTCGAGGCAGCAAGGGTGTGGGAAAGGAAAGTGTGGCCAAGCAGAACCAAGGACATATCCACCCACTCTCAGGCCCACCCATTGCTGCCTCCAGAAAACACAGCCGAGATGTCAGGGTTCCAGCCCTGGCTCCAGAACACCTACCTGCCCTATATCCCCACACAGTGGCAAGGATCATAGAAGGCCAGGGCCTGAGCTCAGTCAGCCTCTGTCACTCAGGAGTCAAAGGGGCCTCCAAGCAATGTTGAACAGAATGTGGGAAAGAACGTAAGAGTTTAATATATATGTATTTCTATCCAAAAGCACAGCTTTCAGGACTTCTAACACTTGGCATACAGACTGACCCATGTCTTCTCCCTCTGATGGCAGGTCTGTCAACCCCCCTGCATGAGTCAGTTTCTGGAAGCAGTAAAAATGTTCCATTAGGTGGACGACTTATCAGGCCTATCCTCACTCTGTAGCTTACTTTTAATATATTGTGACATGCTAATGCTTATGTGTGCCCAATTCCAATGAAATCACGGCTTCCAATGCCTGATTAAACTAAATTAATACTCCTTCAAAAGTAAGGTTTGTAGGGTGTGGTGGCTCATGCCTGAAATTTCAGCACTCAGGAGGCTGAGGCAGGAAGCCCACCTACAAGTTCAAAGTTAGTCTGGGCTATATTGTGAGTTTCAGGTCAGCCTGGATTAGAGAGAGAAACCTTACACACACACACACACACACACACACACACTTACTTGCATGGAGGCAAATGGCTGAAAGATTTCTTATAACCAGACAGCAAGAAAATAGCAGCATTTCCCGCAATGTGAAGACTTGGTTTCACATCACAGGGAAAATTAAGGTTGCCTATCAAACAGACTATAGATTTCTCCCAGTGGCATTTCTGCCAGGATAAAGGTGCAGTTAGCTCCAGTAAGGCTGTTGGGAGAGAGAGGTAATGCCTCAGGGAGTTTGGAGACAAAGTTTAAAAGCGTTCTCATTATTCCACGGTTTTGGTGGCCGAAAGCCCCGTGCATTTCCAAGATCTTTCATTATCTGTCCTTCAACTAAGGAAGAACAAAAAATTTAATTTGCTTTTAAAAATAAGAAAAAAAAAAAAACATTCTAAATGAAGAGTCTGAGTGGGTTTAAAATCCATTTGCTCGAAGTATTAAAATGCAGCATTATTCCAGTTTCCTCCTAAGAACAACTGATTGACACGGGAGAAGATGAGAATTTGCAAGCCAATTTTGAGAAAAACCTTTCCATAACTGGTAGATGGAATTGAAAATTAATGTCACGATTTCCTGAACTGAGTCCCACAATGCACCTTGTTTGTCTGGATCTAGGTGTCTTCGTGAGGCCTGTTTCTCATCCTTGGCAGCCATTAAAAAATGAACTTTTGAAATTAACCAGATTCAAAATGAAACATTCAGATTCTGGCCTCACAAAGTGTAAAACCAAGATTTTTTTTTCAAAAAATAAACAAGCATATTCTATCACGTTGCTCTCATCATGAGAGCAAAAAATGGATTTCAACTAAAATGAAACACCGTGAAACAATTTTAAGATATTGCTCATTTTTTAAATTTATTGTAGTCTACACAGGTTTACGACGTGCATAATATCCTGTATGAACTTATATGTTGTGTGTATGCTTTATAATGCACATGTTTTTATAATGTAAGTACTCATATACATTCACATGTGTAGCTTCTGTATATTTCTATAAAGTTCTACATATGCACATTATAAACAGACAGGAGCTGCCGTGACTTTTCCACATCTTTTATTGATGGTTTATGTGAATAATAAACTCTGAATTGAAGGATGTTGGCAGTGCCCATGTCCCCTCCAGACTACATGGGGCCTAGCCCTGCCCTGGGTGTGGACACACATCATAAAGATGTTCCTGGATTGGACCTGGCTTACTCTGTAAGGGCAATGGTCCAACTAAAGGCTTCAGGCATGTGTGTTTTTGTAGGTAAGAAGGTACATACAGGTCTAAAGGAATCAACCAAGGGCAAGAGCTGCCCCGTTGTAAAGCACATGATCTCCTCCTCT
>JADRCH010000221.1:737059-761459 GCA_019843965.1 Rhynchomys soricoides
GAGGAGGAGGAGGAGGAAGAGGAGGAGGAGGAGAAGGAGGAAGAAGAGGAGGAGGAAGAGGAGGAGGAGGAAGAGGAGGAGGAAGAGGAAGAAGAAGAGGAGGAGGAGAAGGAGGAAGAGGAGGAGGAGGAAGAGGAAGAAGAAGAGGAGGAAGAGAAGGAGGAAGAGGAGGAGGAGGAGGAAGAGGAAGAGGAAGAGGAGGAGGAAGAAGAGGAGGAGGAGGAAGGGAAAGACAAGAAAAAGAAAACCTGTCACTTCTCTTTCTTCCTCTCCCCCTCAAGGAGAAAGAGCTAAAGGCTGCTGGCTCAGGTCCTTTGAAGGACCCGAAAAGTTACTTTTTTGGCACAGCGCAGCTAACTGGCAGTGGAGGAGGTATGAATTCAGACAGCTTGTGACTGGGCCTGTGGCTTTTTACTGCTCTGCTGTCTGGATCTTAATGTGGAGTCTGGTCCTTGGTTACCAAGATGATCACAACAGTCTCTGCTGGAGAGTTGTGTGCTATGAATTTCAGATTGTCATGCTGCAAATTAAGCCTCATATGTTCAAGAAGCTAAAACACCAGGTCAGCTACAAGAACCTCTTCCAGATCTTTTAGGTCTGTCACAGCCAGGTATAATGGTGTATTGATAGGTTATTTCTCCATGTGGGTGAAATGAGCCAATTCAAGCCAGATTAGGTTATATTAAAGACATGTTTATTGGGAAGTGGACTCAGGTGGGAGTGCTCACTGACCCCAAGGACCGAGGCCAGGGGAGTTGCCATGGGGAAGGGGGTGGTTGTAGAGGAGAGAGAGGAGGGGGGTGTGCTCACAGAGAGAGAAGAGAGCAAGAGAGAACAAAATGTCTGGATTATATAGAGCAGAGCCTCTGGGAGAAGGGCAGCCCAACCCCTAGGCTGCCAAGTTCAAGGATGGGGGCTGGGTATGCCAGGTAGGGACTGAGGGATGATGGGAGAAACTGGAGGCCAGGTTTGCTTTGGTATGTAAAATATGTACCACAATCTCTTGATCTGGGGTTCAAAACCAAACAGTATATACCTGTGATTCCAGCACTTGGGGAGGCTGAGGCAAGAAGATTGCAAGTTTGAGGCCAACCTGAGCTACATGAGAACCTTGTCTCAAAAACAGAGAGAGAGAGAGAGAGAGACAGAGAGAGAGAGAGAGAGAGAGAAAGAGAGAGAGAGAGACTGATGGAGAGACAGAGACAGACAGACAGACTGCACTTTTGCTTCCTATGGAGCTGCTCAGCCTCCCCTGAAGCAACATGACTTTCCTGAGGCATGGCTGTGGCCTCCCTGTGCTTTTCCTGTCTGTTAACTTTCTCAGTACTTCCATTGCCCACAGCAGAAAATCCAAGCTGCCAAGGCTAACCTATAATGGCCTATTGTTCTCTATTCCCAGCCCACTGAATTAGTCACCTACACAGAAAAGGGTTGTGGTAGTTTGAATGAGAATAACCCTGATAGGCTCGCATCTTTGAATGATTGGTCCCCCAAATTGGTGGAACTGTTTGGGAAGGATTAGGAGGTATGGCCTTCTTGGGGGAGGTGCGTCACTGGGGTGGGTTTTGAGGTTGCAAAAACTCAACCTATTCCCAGTTAGCTGTCTCTGCCTCATGACTGCCTCACGACTGATGTAAATTCTGAGCTATTGCTCCAGTGCCATGCCTGCTTACCTGCTGCCACACTTCCCACCATGAGGGTCATGAACTCATCCTTTGAAATTGTAAGCCTCAAATAAACACTTTCTTTTCTAAGTCACCTTGGTCATGGTGTCTTATCATTTAAAGTAACTAAGACAGGGGCCATTCGAGCTAATTTGAACAGCAAGAACCTTTTTAAAGATTTATGTATTTTATGTCTATGAACACTCTGTTTGCATGTATGTTCTCATGCCAGAAGAGAACATCAGGCAGAACAAGGCATTGGATCCCATTAGAGATGGCTCTGAGCCACTGTGTGGTTGATGGGAATTGAACTCAGGACCTCTAGAAGAGCAGCCAGTGCTCTTAACCGCTGAGCCATCTCTCCAGCCCCAAATAGAAAGAACTTTATGCTGCTATCTTTTCCTAGAAAACTCACTGGAGCCAGATGATCGTGGTGTACATCTTTAATCCCAGCAGTCAGGAAGGAGGGACAGTCAGATTTTTAAGTTCAAAGCCAGCTTGATCTTCAGAGTGAGTTCCAGGGCTACACAGAGAAACTCTATCTCAGAAAAACAAAAACAAAGAAAGAAAAGAAAAAGAAAGATAGATAGAAAATTCACTGGGAGGACTGGAGAAAGCAGCTGCATCTGAAACAGATCCCAGAAGAATGCGCTTGAAAGATTCACCAGGGAAGCAGCTCCTCTCTAATACTATGAGGAAGCTTTTTTAAAAAATGAGAAACTACTCAGGGACCACTGACTTCAAGAACCATGCTCATAACTGGTCAGGGGATCAAAAAGCCATTCCAACAACTCTGTAGCCCACAAAAGCTGTGGCAACCCTGACCTCCCTTCTGACAGACTGTGACCTGGAAGTACAAGAGGCTTCCATGCCATGAAGAGGTTTTTTGGTCAGCTGAACATTCCAGTGCCCTCACCATGCTGACCACCAGCAGCAAGCTGCAAGGCCGAAGGAACTTACTGCCTCTCCCAAATCCTTACCCCAAGTCTGTGCAGTGGGTGTAAATGACTAACTTAGTGGGATTCTAACAGCAAAGGAATCTGAGAAATGCAGTGTCTAGTACACATGCTCTAACTCGGAAGAGCTCACCAGAAGGTTAGGTGGGGGCCACGTTATGTACACATGCTCTCTGATTATTCCCTCAGCGATTTTGCCAGGCTTACCTGAGTTACCACAAAAAAAATATAAAAAAGCCAAGGAGTCCCTAAAAATTCCCCCTCCAATTCCATCTGCTCTTCTTGACCCTATGACACTTTCCATGGGTCACTGTGGGTTGCAGTTGCTCCTCAGAAAATACAGCGCAAGCCACAGCCAGAGTAGGCTGAATAACAAGCACCCAAAGATATCAAGCAAACCAGGTCCTACCTGCCAGAGTCTTTATATGTTAATTAATTGTGGGAGATGGCGGAGAAGGATTTCAAGGTGAGAAGAGTAATCCTGGCTTATCCTTGTGGTCCCTAGATACTGTAGCAAGTGGCCTTGTACAAGATGGTCTGACAGGGATTAGGCTGGCAGAAGAGGAGAGATGAAGACAAAGGCTCAGATGAAAGCGATGCAGACACAATTCAAGGACTCCAGAACAGTTCCCAAAAGCTGCAAAAGAGTCAAGCAGTGGTGGTGCACGCCTTTAGTCCCAGCACTCGGGAGGCAGAGGCAGTCAGATTTCTGAGTTCGAGGCCAGCCTGGTCTGCAGAGTGAGTTCCAGGACAGCCAGGGCTACACAGAGAAACCCTGTCTCAAAAAAAAAAAAAAAAAAAAAAAAAAGGCTGCAAAAGGCAGGAAATGAATTCTTCCCTCTGGCATCCAAAAGCAGTATGCCTCAGTCAGATTTGGGGCTCATGACTTTGAGACAGTGTATTTGGGTTGTTTAAAGTCCCTGGGTTTGTGGTGAGTTGATACAGATGAAATTAATTCTGACCATCTATTTTGTTTAACCCAAGATCCACAAAGCATCATCATTTCAATACAACACTGAGATAAAACAAGAGGAGTGGAGGCCCTTGAGATGGCTCAGAAGAGGGGAAAGACCCCTGCTGCCAAGCCCAAGGACCTGAGTTTGATCTTCAGAACTCATGGGATAGAAAGAGAGAACTGACTTCTCCATGTTGTCTTCTGACCTCTACATGCGTGTCATGGCCCATTGCCCCATTCCATCTCGCACAAGAAATAAATACATTTTTAATTATGAATAATACAGCTTTCGTCTTTCCTGCTAAGTCATTAACATCTGGATTACAGTTTACTCCAAGCATTTCTCAGTGCAAAGTGGCCCAATAGCTGACTGACGCCTGCGGTAGTATAGGATAGTGGAGTCTGGTCTTCTGTAGACTAGCACCAGGCTGAGCCTGGAGTCTTTCCCCCTTGTTACAGTGAGCTCCTTGGAGTTGGCAACCTTGCCCCTTTGTTTCTGTATCCCTGTGCCTGAAGGCAAGAGTGCTCAATGGATGTGTTTTAATGATACCTGGTAATGAGTTTAATCATGGAGTTCACTAAGACTGGGTAGATAACTCAGTAAAGTGCTTGCCATGAAAGCGTGAGGCCCTGAGACCAATCTCTAACGCCCACATAAAAACCGTGCAGAGGTCTGACCTTGTACGACCTTGTAATCGGTGCGAGGAGGCAGTGACAGGCAGACCCCGGAGGCTTGCTGGCAAGCCAGCTTACCCTAATTGGTACCATTGGGGGACCCTGCCTCAAAAATAAAAACAAGGTAAATGGCTCCTTGTGGTAGACATCTGAAGTTGACCTCTCACCCCCCCCCACACACATAGACATGAACACAGAGACACAAATACACACAGACACAAATACACACACAGATACACAGATACATACACACACAGATATACAGACATGCACACAGAGACACACAAATACACACACACAGAGTACAGACATACACACACAAACACAAATACACACATGGACACAGAGATACATACACAGATATATACACACAGAGATATAGTCATGCACACAGAGATACAGATACACACACACACACATCTGTTTAGTTTGCTTTCTGTCGCTATGACAAACTGTTCTGACCAAAAGCCTCTTAGTGGAGGAAACAGTTTATTTCATCGTGCACCTCCAGGTCACAGTCTGTCAGAAGAGAGTCAGGGCAGGAACTCAAACAGAAAACAAGAAGGAATGCTTCTCGCTGGCTAGCTCTCTGTCTCTCTCACAGGCTGTGTTCAGCTCAACTTAGAACTTCCTGCCCAGGGAATGGCACCACCCACAGTGGGCTGGGCCTTTTTAAGACACTATCTCACTGACTGGTTCACAAACCAACAAGATAAAGATGACTACTTAGTTGAGACTTGGTTTTTTTTCCACATGACTCTAGCCTGTGTCAAGTTGACAGTTGCTAAGACACACCCACACAGAAACAAACACATACATGCACACAAAATGGAGCTCCTACAAGAAAAAAAAAATCAGAAACAACAATTCTTACTTGTTTAATCAAATTTCCCCTCTTCTTTCATGAGAGAAGTTCAGGCAGCACTGAAAAGAGTCGTGTTTTTTGTTTGCTTGTTTGTTTGTTTGTTCTTTAACATACCTTTGAACATTCTGCTTGGGATAGAAGGATAAGTAAGGACAACAGCTGAGAAATAATAAATTCAAAACTGAAAAAGAAAAGCCATGAATCAGAACACATTGATTCATGCCTGTAATCTCAGCATTCAGGAGGCTGAGGCAGGAGGCTGAGTTTCAGTTGAACCTGGTCTATGTAATAAGAGTCTGTTAAAGAAAGAGAAGGGGGAGGGAAGAAAAGAGCAGAAGGAAGGGGGAAAGCTGTGAATCTGTATTAAAGAAGTACCGCCGGGCAGTGGTGGCTCACGCCTTTAATCCCAGCACTCAGGAGGCAGAGGCAGGCGGATTTCTGAGTTCGAGGCCAGCCTGGTCTACAGAGTGAGTTCCAGGACAGCCAGGGCTACACAGAGAAACTCTGGGGGAGGGTGGGGGGATACCATCTGCCTCTCAGTCTCTTTGTACCCTCAGGGAATCGGTTGGCCACAGGACCCCTTCCCTTCCACACCCAAATCTGAATATGCTCAAGTCCCTTATATAAAATGGTATATATGCGTAGGACCTACATATATCTTCTCACATAAATAACTGATTTGTAGATTACTTACATTCAATCTAATGTAGTTAAGCTTAAGAGATAATGGCAAGAAGTCTGCACAGACACAGTTTTGTCTAACTCACATTTTGTTGATTCTATGAGTGTGGAATCCAGGGATCTGGAACTGGGCAGCTGTAATCATCTCCCATAGCAGAAGCAACGGGACAGTTCATTGCAGAATGAGGGATACGAAATAGTTCAGGCTGAGCACACCAGTTCCCTGCACTCACTTTCAGAAAGCAAGCTCAGGAGGGTCCCTTCCTGACTGTCCATGAGGCTGGCTTTACCCTAATGCCCAAACCAGAGACATTACAAGGATAAGACAGTTGCAGACTGATAGCCCTCATGAGCGCAGGAACCAGCTTCTTCACCAAAATATTATCAAATCCAAAAAAAGAGATTAAGCCGCATAACAAGATCTGCCCCAGGCATGCAGATGCAAGATCGGAGGAACCCATCATGCCGGCTGACTGAGGAAGACAGTCCTACTGAACATATACAAAGATATGTCATCCTTTGGCAATTCTGGTTGCATCCAAAAGGGGGAGTGGAGAGAAGAGGGTGGGCAGCTGAAACTGAAATCAGTGTTCTGCGCTAGTTTAGCTGGAGGAAGTGGCTGTGTGTGAACCAAAATAGGCTAACTTCAGAGAAAAACAAAATCAAATCTAAGGCATGCTGGGTAAGCAACTGAGCTACAACTGCAGAGTCATTTCTCCTCCATGGAGCCCACCCCTTCCACCCAAGAAATTCAGCAGTCTATCCTCCCACCTGCCCACGAAGCTAAAGCCTATAGACCATGTTCACCTTAGCTCATAGCTAGCCAGGTTCTTCCTTCAACGATACATTAGGGCTTCGCCAAATCTGTCATCTGCTGGATCATATGGATATCAGAGGATGCCTTTTCAGTGTTAACTCTTTTTTTTTTTGGTTTTTTGAGACAGGGTTTCTCTGTGTAACCCTGGCTGTCCTGGAACTCACTCTGTAGACCAGGGTGGCCTCGAACTCAGAAATCCACCTGCTTCTGCCTCCCGAGTGCTGGGATTAAAGGAGTGCACCACCACTGCACAGCTTAGTGTTACTCTTAAAAAGAGAAGCCTTGTACCACTTTACCTAGCTTCCTCCTGTGGTAGGCACACTGCCTCATCACGGGTCTTCAAAAACCACAGGGCATCAAAAACAATCCAGAGAGAAGACTGCGGAATCTAATAGAGATACTGGGTAAGCCACATTCAAGATCAGCTTGCTGAGGTCATCATGCGTCTCCAGGCTGGAAACACTTCACACAAACCTGCTCGGATGGGGGTCTGGCCCCCAGCGTCCCTCATTCTGACTGGACATTCCCTCACAGTATCCTGAGGACCCCTGGTAGGGAGGGAGCTCCTATTTCTCCATGGAAATAGGAGAGGATGCCTCCCACCTAGCAGAGGGTCCTAGGAGGGTGATCATTGAGAAGCAGGGCAATAAACCCTCGTCAGAGGCCTCCAGGGCCTTTCAATTTCTTCCCTTAAGCCGGAAGCCTCATTCCCAGGCTGGAGGTGGCCTGGGAACAGGACAGAAGGAAGAAAAGACCACATGGGAGCCTCACAGAAGCGTCTGGATCACAGGATAGGTCTGGGGAAAGGTCCACTAGTGTCCTTTACTAAGACCCAAGCTCTCCCTTCTTACTGTCTCTGCCAACCCACTGTTTCCTCCTTCCTACATAGAGTGAGAGGGAGACCAGCAGCACACCTTGGTCTAGGCATCTTCCTGATCACATGGTGCCTGGGAAGTGCCAAGCTAGGAGGTTGGGGCGCGCGCGCACACGCGCGCGCACACACACACACACACACACACACACACACACACACACACACCCTCCCAGACTGTGCCTGCCCCACCTGAACGGTTAGGACACCTCTGGGGCAGGGCCAGTCGCTGTCAAGGCCACGCATAGGGCCTTAGGGGAGAAGCTGGGCGGGGCGGAAGGCGGGCTATTTTTTAAGGCTGTTGTTGCTGGGTTTGCTGGCTCCTCCTCTTGCAACTTACCTGGGCTCAGCACAGTTTGTTCCTGAGAGTCATATGTGAGTGGAGCAGCGGTCACGAGCAGGTAGGTGCTTTTACTCACTGGGTGGGAGTGGGGGAACCCAGTTCTTCGCTTAAACCAGAGCTAAGTCTGCACCTCAGGTGCTCAGATAAAAGAACCCAAGGCCAGGCAGAAGAAGCTGGCCCTGGGATCTTGGACACCAGATTAGAGCCTAGACAAACCCAGGTCTTCTGACTTCTAATAGAGCACTAAGCAGAACTAGGAGACTGTCCACTGCCTGCCACCCCAGGTGAGGCCACATGGCTCTTGGGGAGGCAAGGGACAATGAGGAGTAGGCTCAAATGATGGGATCCTGGGCTTGGGGGGGGGGGGGACTGGGACTTCATCCTTTGCCTTAAAACCAGGACGACCATGAGGGTTTTCCAGTTGCCCCAGGAGTTCATTGCCCCCAGAGTTTGGGGCAGGGGAAGAGAAAGGAACAAGAGTTAGAATCTGAAGAAGAGAAGGTGGGAGGGAGCTACAAATAGAGCAGAGATAACTGGAATCCTTCCTAAGACACACACACACACACACACACACACTGAACACAGGCACTCCTCTCTAAGACTTAGAGCAGATAGCAACCAGCTAGAGGGTACTTGGACTAGGAGACCCTGTATAGCAACATCTCAGAGGAGCAGACAGAGCCTGGACCTGTGCAGGGTGACTTGGGAAGGTTAAATGAGAATGTGCAGCAAGGTTTCCTGTCCCCAGCATCTCTCCCTGAAGCTTAGGATCATCTGGGTCCAGAATCCCAAAATGGACCAAGGTAGGAGGGATCTTACACCTGTGACAGAGAGCAGAGGGTGATCCTGTGGGACTTTTAGAAGCAAGAAGACCTACCATGAGATCCCGGACATACACTTGTAGCCAGCGCAACCCCCTCAGAACGAGGGTCAAATGTCTGTTATTATCAAGTCACCATAAATGGGTAAAACCTCCGAGATCTGCTCAGAGAAGGACGTATCCTTGTCCACGGGAGCACAAAAGCAGTGTCTTGAGTCCTGGTCATGGGGGATACTCAGCTAACAGTACACCCTGCCCAGAGTCCCCAGCTTCCTCTGTCGGCCTGGCAGTGAAATTTGCAAACTGTGCCTGGCTCCTTGGACTCTTGGAGACTTTGCGGGAAAAGCTGTGTCTTGGGCTCTGTGTCCTCAGCTG
Source organism: Rhynchomys soricoides (assembly GCA_019843965.1). NCBI lineage: Eukaryota > Metazoa > Chordata > Mammalia > Rodentia > Muridae > Rhynchomys > Rhynchomys soricoides. The sequence continues at coordinate 746,082 of JADRCH010000221.1, forward strand.
CCCCCAAGGAAGGCATTCCGAGGCCAGCTCCCTTCCACTGCCATGTGTAGATTCGCTTCCCCACATGACTTCTCCACACCAGCAGAGTGCCCCCTCCCCCCCTTCCAGGACTCAGCCAAGAAGTTTGATAACATAGCCATAGAAGCCTGGGATAAGGGGTGTGTGTGTGTGTGTGTGTGTGTGTGCATGTGTATATGTGTGTATGTGTGCCTCTGTGTGTGCATGCCTCTGTGTGTGCATGTGTGTGTGTGGTTCAAACAGGCCTGGCTTTTTGTCATTAGGCATGCCCCCCATCTCTGGGTCCACTCTGCCTTTGAACTCCATGTGGCAGAAGGAGTTAAGATTACAAAGGTCCAAGGCCTAGATTTGAATCTCAAATATGAAGCCTCTTGGGGTTTTGTGGGTTATTTGATTGGTTGGTTAGGGGATGAGGGATGGGGAAATTGAGACAGGGACTCATCTATCTCAAGGTGGTCCTGAACTCACTGTGTAGCTCCTCCCCCGCCTACACATCTCTAGTGCTGTGATTACAGGTGTATGCACTACACCCCATCCCTGGTGCTTTCTTGACTTCTGCGGGTCTGGGTATCTTCAGGGCCAAAATGGATTTAGACCAGAGGCTAGGGCCTCGAGAAGGTTGAATTACCAGGTGTAGCTGCATAAGGCATAGTGACCAGTGCCCGGCTCCTGATGGGTGCTCGGTACCTGGGAAACCCCTTATGAGGGTGTCATACTCATGAGCTCCAATTTCTAACTCAACTCCAGCACTGTCTAATGGTTCGTCACACAGCACATTGTAGCTTCAAGCTCTGACATTGTAGTCAGGCAGCAAAGCTCACAGCTGCCAGAAGGACTGAGGTCAGCGTGTCCCTGTTCCACTCAGGATCTTTTACCTCCTCCCCAACACCAATCCATGAGAAACAAGTATGTAGCATCAAGGTTAGACAATAGGAAGAACTTTTCACAGAAGATTAAAGTTAGGACATTTGTTTCTGTTTCTGGATGAACCCCTCCCTCCCCCCGGGGAGTGACTGTGAGCGGATAATGTCACTACCCAGTTCAAAACACTCTTGTGGCTTGCTTTTACCTCCAGGGTTTGAATTGTCAGTCCTAAGCTGAGCCTGTGAGTCTTGGGAGAGCCTAGCTAGCCCACTCTATCCCTTCCATCCCAAGCACCTGTTTCCTGGATACCTTTGACCTCCTAACTGGCCACTGGGCCTTTGCATATGCCATACTACTGCTTTGGACACTTCCTTGCCTCCTCATTCTTACCTGCCTTGCCCTGCTAGCTTCTACTTTTGTAGGCCCTCTTCTCCATGAAGTCCTCCCTGCCGTCATCCCCACCAGTGCTACAGAGTCTCTTCCAAATCCCTGAGTCTCCTGTGATATTACTCAGACCTGTTTGCCTGCTTGCTGATCCATTTCACCAACTAGCCTCAGGACAGGAGGTCAGACAGCAGGCAGCCGAGAGTCCAGTCCTGTTCTGGGATAATGTTGGTACCTACCTCATAGGGTTGTTATGAGAACTTGAAAGGGCTTCATGAACCTTGTAGTTCCTCATAAACAACTGGCTAACGTTCATTTAGAAATATGTGCATGACATCGTAAGTGATTACTAATCACCTCTTTTATTATTTATTTATTTATTTTGGTTTTTCGAGACAGGGTTTCTCTGTGTAGCCCTGGCTGTCCTGGAACTCACTCTGTAGACCAGGCTGGCCTCGAACTTAGAAATCCGCCTGCCTCTGCCTCCCAAGTGCTGGAATTAAAGGTGTGTGCCACCACTGCACTAATCTCCTCTTGAAGTCACCTAACCATGCCTTTCACAGGCTCGGTTATACCAGGCATTGTCCTGAGTATATTATTAGGGTTAGTTCATGTTTTAAATGAGAAAAGTAAGTTGGGGAAAAGTTAATTCATTTGTCCAAATGTATACAGCCAGTGTCAGAGTGTCAGAGCCAGGAGGCGAGCGGGCCTTTGCCTGAATGAGCTGATCTGTCCTTCACTGAGGACCTGGGCGGGGGTTTCACCTACAGAGGTCACTTAGATCCCACCCTTCCTCCCTCCATCCCTCTCTCCCTCGTCTTTCAGGTCCTTGGAGCCCTGTGAGCAGTATCTAGCTCCCAGGAGGAAGTGAGGCTGCTTGGAAGCCTGAGATAAAGCATTGGGCTCACTGCCCCATCATGTCCAGCTCCCTGCTGACTGGAGGTCATGTGGTCAGCTTGACTCCCCATGATGAATCCAGGATGGCCCTGCACCCAACCCCCAGCCCTGGCCTCCCAGCCCTGTGTCCTTACTACACCACAGAGAGCTGGGGAACCCAGCCACTGATGGCCCCTCCACTCTGCAAGGGCAGCTCCAACAAGTTCCAGCAGGCCCAGCAAGCTGAGGCCAAAGCTCACTGCCTTCTTCAACACCCTGGGGAGCAGGCCCCGGGGGCCTCACAGGATCTGGACTCTTGCATTGACTTCTCACTGGAGGCCCTCAACCAGATGATCCTAGAGCTAGACCCCACCTTCCAGTTGCTTCCCTCTGGGATTGCTGGTCCCCAAGCTGAGTCTACCAACAGTATCGCTTCAAGTAACAAGAAGGAGGAAACTGAAGCCTTAGGTAAGGATTTGGGGCACAACCCAGAGGGGAGCTGGGGAACAGATCTCAATCAAATAAGAGTTGTTCTACAGAATCTGAAGCATGGGCAGCCGGCCCTGTCCTGTGGGAGTACTATGCAGCCCTAAACAAGCTTCTGATCTTTCTGATTTCTCTGTTGCAGAAAAGGTATTAATACAAGCTTCTCTCACTATACAATTCTGTCTGGGTCCTGAGTTTGGAAATTCATCTGTTTTTTTAATGAGAACTTAAATATGCTCGTCCTTGTGAGCAGTTTCCACAATGATGTGCACATAGCGAGAGCTTCTTGATTGCGGAGTCCCTAGGCCTTACTTAAGTTCTTGATGTTTCTCTTCATAGTCTAAGGTCGGTCCTCTGGAATTATCATAGAAGTTCTAGGTGGTCCTAACCTTTGTTTAGGGGAACATCTCTTGAGAGAGGTCTAAGCTGGAACTGTCTATGTCTATGGAGCGACACAGAACTCAAGAGAAAAGACTCTGGGTCACTGGGAGGCACAAGCCATGCTTTGAAGCATCTGCCCATTCCCATGGTCTAAATTCTCCCATCCTGGCCAGTTCCAAGCTACTGACAAAATCGATCTCACTGTACCGATACAATAGCCATTTAACCTCAAACATAATGGTAAAATAATGGCAATGAATGTAGTTTTGAGTGTGTCTACTTTTTTTTTTTAAGGTTGAGTTTTTTTTGTTTGCTTTTTTGTTGTTGTTGTTGTTTTGGTTTGGTTTGTTGGTTTGTTTGTTTTTTAGACCAGAGTAGCCCAGGCTAATCCCTAAAACTCCACATCCTCTCTTGAACACTGCACCTGGTCAGCTTTTGTTTTGAATCTAAGTTACTTCACTATCAGTTTGCAGAACATGATTGTTAATAATGGCTGTGTTTAGCAACTAGGTAGACAACATCTTGAAATCTGCTGTCTTAACCTTAACAAGCTGGTACTAGCCCACACTTGTCCGATCAGTCCGAGGGAATCTGGAAAGCCCTGGGTGCCAATTCAGTTTCCCATGCATAGAAAATCTCAAATATTCTGAGAATGATGGTCAGCTATCGGCAGACCTATGGGGCAGACCAACAGGTCAGGCCTCCAGGGGTCAGACAGCAGGAACTGGGCGGTGCTGATGGGATTTAGAACAGTGTCCACTTACTGAGCATTTACTGCAAGCCAGGCCCTGTCCCTATGTTGAGTATCTTCTACAGAATCTCTTTTTAAGGACTGCATCTCTTGTAGCCCAGGCAGGCCTCGGTCATGCTAAGTAGCTCAGGATAACCTTGAATTCTTCCTCCTCCTCCTCCTCCTCCCTTCTCCCCCCAAAGTGCTAGGATTAGGAATCTTCAGTCCTCCTGGCCTACCTCACTGAGATGAGAATTTGACCCTTCATTACAGATGAACAACTAAGTTAACATGGGCTTGAATAAAAAACCTGTCTAACCTAACCACTGGGCTCAGGCAGACCTTATGTAAGCTATTGACATCGCCTCTGTATCTTTGTTTCTTCATCTATGAAATGAACAAAATAAGAGCTCTTAACCTAAGTCTGTTTGTCACAAGTCTTGGTGCACTGAGCCATGGTAGAGTGGGGATTGCCTATAGGGCCAGCCCCAAGTCAGTTTAGACTCTGGGATAGAAGCCAGCACAGCACCCAGGCCCGCCTGCACCCAGCAGGGGATTCTGGCCTCATACAGCTTTCTCTAGTCCTGCCAAGCCTTGAAAGGAGCTGTCTTCCTCCCAAGCTGCCTTCTGCTGCTGAAGGCCAGTCATGGGCACATCATTGCAGGGAAGTGCTTTAGACCTAATTACCATTGGCAGGAGCCAGCCCAAGGTTTTAATGTTCATGCCTCAGGGCAGGGATTCCACCCCGCCAAAACCAGTTGGGGCAAGATCGGTATTAGGACTCCACATGTGGGTGGAGGTGTGGGGTAGACACCCAACCAATGTCCTCCTCCACTGAAGGACTGATGGTAAGCAAATGGCAGAGGGGTCCCCATCCTTAGATTTTTCTGGGGACATCCTGCCACTATAAGCATGGGTCCATCAACTCTGGGGAACAAGGAGTACAAAAAAAAACTGGCAGTGGCCAGAAATCCCTGGCCCCCCACCCCTTTTTTTAATACAAAGTCTTTCTCTGTAGTCCAGGCTAACCAGCGACCAGGCAGCCTCCAACCTCTGTCTCTGGAGTGCTGGACTACAGGCATACACATCTTGTTCTTTTTGGTAGCCAGTAAACAATCCTGCTCCCAACCACTGTTCACATGCCTCCCATACCTAAGGACCCCTTCCTCCTAAGACAGTGAGACTAAATCAGCACCCCCCACCCCCCAGGAACTGGTCTTCCCCTCACCAAGAATGGCAGATGCCTATACCTAAAGCCTGCTATGCCTTTCTCAGCTTCTCCAAACCCTCCTGTGGGCCACTTGCTGGTGAGAAAGTACCCAACAGGCCTAGGATACTACACATCATTCTGGGTGAGATCCTCCATGTCTTCACATTCTCGGTGTGAATTCTACCTCTCCCCCACCCCATCCCCCACATCCCATCCATGCTCCTTTGAGGGACCCTGTCCTCAGGAACCAGCAGAGGCTCATGGTCGTCTTTCTCCTCCCTTGGTAAAGCTCAACCATCATCGAGCTTGGTCATCCTCTCTAGACAGAGCCACATAGACTCCTTTTTTTTTTTGAGGATTAGCCCCTGTGATGCATGTCCCTGCGGCTGAGGGAAATCACAGTGATCTCCCTTTACAGATGTGTTAGCTGGGGTTGAGGAGGGAAGCTGAGGTCCCAGTCACCCCCTACTGAGTGGCAGGTCAGGCTGGTTCTTATCCTTAAAACTCTTGTCCCTTGTCTCCCTCCCTAAACTGCTTAGAAGCAACCTACAGGCTTCTCTGAAACTCCGCCTACCGCCCTCACCCGGCACCTAGTCAGCACCCCCCTTCCTTGGTCACCTTTCTTTATACTTGCTCTTCAGGGTCGCCGTCCCAGAGGTCTCCCAGACTCAACCACCATCTCCCTTATCCTCCCTACGACCTCCCACCCCATCCTTGGAACAGATCCCCACATCTCATTTTCCAGCAGTTTCTGCCAGGCAAGGCTGTTTGCCAGTCCCAAGGGCAGGCTGTTTAATAACTGTCTCTCCTCCCCCCACCCACATGCCCTCCCTTCACCGGCCAGGCCTGCGGCTGGCGCCTGCATCCACCCTACACTGCCGGGACTTGCCCCACAGGCCTGTAAACAGTGGCTGCACCCCAGGGATGGGGTGGGAGCCTCCACCTCCCCAGCCATCTACCTCAGGACAAGGAGGGGGGTGACTCACAGCACAGAGCCCCCCCCCACTCAGCTCCCATATAAGGTCTTAGATACTTTTATGACCCATGAAGTTGGGGGCTAGTAACCTCACCAGGCCAAGAGAGCCACACTGGGGCAGACAAGGTCTTTTTTTTTTTTTTTTCCCCAAGACAGAGTTTCTCTGTGTAGCCTTGGCTGTCCTGGAACTCACTCTGTAGACCAGGCTAGACTCGAACTCAGAAATCCCCCTGCCTCTGCCTCCCAAGTGCCGGGATTAAAGGCGTGCACCGCCACTGCCCGGCAAGACAAGGTCTTAAAATGGGATCTCAAGAGTCCTCTTTGTCCTAGAAAAAGTCCCTAACACAGCTCAGGGACAGAAATTGGAGTTTCTTCCATTCCTTCAGTTGGGTGGCATTGGAGAGCTCACTTAACCTAGCCAAGCCTTGAGTTCTTCTTTGTTCCTTGGGGATTATAGCGTTTGAATGGAGCTGCGGTAACAGCACACTTAGCAATTCTGTTGGGTTCTAGCAATTGCCTATCTTTGGTAAAAGTTAGGCAAGAAACCTCAACTCCCACACAATCTCCAGGCACCGATTGCCTCTGTAAAAACAATGTCTGGCCTGCCCAAGGGCCAGTGTGAGGGTCAGAGGTGGTTATGGGTATAACACTATAAAGTCTTTCTAAAAATAGACGTTGGGGCTAGGGATGCAGTCAGGAAATGGCTGGCCAGGCATGCATAAAGCCCCGGGTTCTATTCCCTGTACTCCAGGTACCACATAAAACTAGAAGCAGTGGTTCAGACCTGTGTTCCCAGCACTGAGGAAGTAGAGGTGGGATTATCAGAAGTTCAAGGTTATCCTAGGTTACTTAAGTTTGGGGATAGATTGTGCCTCAAAAAGTGTGTGCGCGCACGTGCGTGTGTGTGTGTGTGTGTGTGTGTGTGTGTGTGTGCGTGTGCATGAATTATACTTGCCAGCCTCCTGGGAGAATCTGTCTCATTCTCAGATCTCTCTCAGAGCTTACAATGTAGTTCCCCAAATCATGTTGCTTCATTCTCCTCAGTCAAAGATACCCATTGTGAGCCATCAAGGGGGCTCCCTTTGGACTACCAAGGGCAGCCAGTGGGGAATGTTCCTTCCTTGAAGAGATCCACCATGAGCCAGGCTCCACTCATCCCGTGTTTGCTCCTCAGCATCACCCTAGAAGGCTGAGTAGAGATCACCATTTTGCAGATAAGGAAACTGAGGTGAGAGAGGTCTGAGAAGTTACTCAGTGCCTCCTGACTAGAAATGCTGACGTCAGGATTCACACCCAAGTTCCTGTGACTGCAGAGCCAGCCTGTTTCTACATCACCCGAACCAGCATGCCCAAGTCAGCCCACTAGCCCCGTGTGCCTAACCTAATGCCTACTTTCACCCAGACTGGGAGGAAGGAAGCATGAATACCCGGGGCAGGCTGGGGGCCACAGTTTTGAATAGAGGAGGGATGAGACATTTTAGTAAACTGAGTGCTCTCCAGGGCTCTACCCTAGTTTCCATCCTGGGAAGCCACAGAAAGGATTTTTGACTCTCTAGAAGGAGAACAGCTTGTGCACCCACAATTTCCACCACCTGCGCCAGACTGTGCTCCACCCCGGGTCTAGAGAGAAAGTACCAATTCTCTCTGACTCCTAGGATTCAGCAGTGTTTTCTTTCTCTCCCTCCATTCCCCAAAGATATAAAGTACATCGAAGTGACCTCCACCAGATCAAGATGCCTTGATGGTCCTCAACGCTGCTCCAGCCCATGTGTCACCCCACCATTTGGCTCCCCACGGAGTGGCGGCCTCTTCCTCTCCAGGGACATCCCCCGTGAGACTCGAAGCAGCAGCAGCAGCGAGAGCCTCATCTTCTCTGGGAACCAGGGCAGGGGTCCTTCTCCCCAAATCCCTTCTCCCTGTAGCAATTCCACCCCTTGCCGGGAAAGCAGGGCCTCAGGCTCCCCACTGGCAACTCCTCCAGGTTGGGAGAAAGGGCTAAGGGCCCCACAGCGGAGCAGCAGGGTCTCTATGCTGTCGGCCAGCCCTGTATCAGATGTCATCTATGTGTTTGGAAGGTAAGTTCTATCTTCGTTCAGACCCACAATTGCATGCATGGCAACACACACACACGCACACACACACACACACACTAGAAGGGCACCCTGTTCTGTGAGCAAAATGCACAGGCATCAAGAGAAAAAGCATGCACATTGTCTTTTCTATCTCTACAGGTGTTTCTATCTCAAGTTCCCCTCAAAGCATTTGGAACATAATTCAGTGTGTGCTAAACTCTTGGCTTCCATTGACCTTTTGAGAATAGAGTGTTACTTTAAAGAGACTCGCCTGCTTTCTTTCCAGCCCTCACACGACCCATCTGGAGGAAGGACTTTTAAAACTTAGGTGTGGGAGCTGGAGAGGCAGCCCAAAGGTTAGGAGCATCCCTTCTCCGCCATAGGACCCAGGTTCCGTTCCCAGCACCCATGTGGCAGCTAACGAGCATCTATAAATCTAGTTCCAGGGGACCTAGTGCCCTCCTTCAACCTCCACAGGCACAACACTCATATGCATAAAATAAATAACTTTTAAAAATAAGTACATCTCAGAGGTGTACTTGGGGGCCTGAGGTGAAGCATCTAGGAATGAAAGCCCTTCCCCCCCCCCCCCACCTGTGGTACTGACAAAGCCTAGTTAGGAAGGGCCAACTCCCTGGGCCTTATTTGCATCTGTCCTAGGTCTCCCATTCTTAGGCCTCACAATAGACTTGTCAAACAGCTCATCAGCGCAACTAAACCACAGGACCTCAGTCCCACACACTAACTCCAAAAGCAATGGCCAAGCAGTCCCTGGCAAAGGAGCCAGGGATCCCACCACCATGCTTGCTGGCCTAGTAGAGGTGACCTCCTCCAGATGGAACATTCCCCTGCATCAGCCCAAGACATGTCCAGTCCAGGTGGAGCAGTCTGTCCCCACAGGGCTCCTGAGAGTCATGGGTAGGGGAGATGCTGGCTGCTGTCTGTGTCCATTCCATCACTGTGATTTCTCTCAGCTGCAGGGACATGCATCACAGGGGCTAATCTTCGAAAAAGGGAGTCGAGGTGGCTCTGTCTAGAGAGGATGGCCAAGCTCGACGATGGTTGAGCTTTACCAAGGGAGGAGAAAGACGACCGTGAGCCTCTGCTTGTTCCTGGAAAGCAGAAAATCCAGGCCAGGCTAACATGCTGGAGGTTAATTCCACTGGCTAGTTTAAATGACAAGAGATCCTCTAGGCCAAGGAAGGTTCTGTACCCTGTACAGCCCGTAGAATTCAGATGAGGGTTCTCTTTGCTCTGAGTTTTTGGTAAGGGTATATGCAATGTTCTGTTTAACCCAAGATAGGGCCCCCAGATGGCTAGATTCTAGAACCTAGCTCAACCCCAGGCCACTGTCACCAACATCCTAATACTCTTGTGTGCTTCTTCCTGCAGCAATCAGTCCCTCCCCCACTCAAGCCTCTCCAGCTATCCATCATCTTCTAGATCCTTGGGAAGTCCAGCCAGCTCAATTTCCAGCCTCCACAGCCTGGACCGAGGATCCCAGGATGTGAGACCTAGTGATGCCCAGGCTCCTAGTAACCCCATACTGGGCACGGCCCAGCCCCAAGCAGTCCAGTCTACTCCAGTGGCTAAGGAGCAGGCCAGTAGCTGCCCCCCATCTGTCACCAACTCCATGGTGGACATACCTATAGTGCTTATCAATGGGAGCCCAGAACCACAGTCTCCCCCAGCCCAGCGGACACCAGGACACCAGGATTCTGTCCAGCCTAGGGTTACATCTCCCAGCCACCTCTGTCAAGCCACCAAGAGCCACATCAAGACTCTGCCAGATGTTCCTGTCACTGCGTCCCCAGATGGTATGTTGTAATCCAACATCCCCAGCACTGCATGGTTTACCAGAGAGTAGTGTCATCACAGAGATAGAGAGGCTCCATAGGTGACAGATGGAGAAGGCACCTGCAAGGCTCAGGCAGGCAGCCGGGAAAACAGGCAATGTGATCCCTGAGCTGCAGCCAGAGGAAGGGAGAAAAGGCATTTGTAGTGAGGATTCTGGGGTTTTGGTTTCTTTTAAAACACAGGAATAGTATAGGAAAGTGTCTTTGTTTTAATCCCAGGTGTGGGATATGAGGTTGCTTTGGATTGTCTGGAGCAGCTATGATTTGCCTCATGCTCTAGCAGGGCCACGATTTTGCCAGCTGCAGATAGCTTCTGCAATTGTGTGACTTTGGAATTCTGGGAACTTTTTAGGGGGTATATAAATGCTAGGGCCCGGAGAGGAGAGCTGAGGTTGGTGGTTGTTCAGGGGAGATGCTTGTGGTTTGTTAGTAGTCGTGCTAAAAAAAGAAACAAAAAGAAAGAAATCAGATTAGGGATCTCTCTCTCTCTCTCTCTCTCTCTCTCTCTCTCCCCCTCTCTCCCTCTCTCCCTCTCTCTCCCTCTCTCTTCTCTCCCTCCCTATCTCCCTCTCTCTCCTCTAATCTTTCTTTCTCTCCTATCTAGTGATAGGAGGTAAAACCAGGGAGAAATGGTGGGAAAAAGAAGAAACCACAAAGTAGCAAAGACCAGCTATAGGCATTCCTTGCAGAGACAACTGGGACGTCATAGTTAGAACAATGTGCCTACACAGTGTGCACAGTAAGGAAACTCCTGAGATGTTAGGTACAGGTCGGTGAGAAGAGTGGTAGATTGTATGAGTCCTCAAATGTCAAACTAAAACGTGGATTTCCTTCTTTGGACAATAAGGGCCATCGGGAAGGAAATCAGGGAATGTGGTCAGCAGTACAGGCAGAATGATTTACCCCAGAAGCTGCCTGGCAGAAGGGTTGCTAGAACCAGGGCTGGGCACTTGAGGTAAAGGGGAGGAAAGAGAGCCAGGCAACCCTCAAGCTATCTGAGCAAGAGGCTTGGTGACTAACTGACTAATCCAAGGAGAGCCAGAAGGCACATCAGTCCTCACTCTGACGTTCACGGATGACGCTAACGAAGAGGGGGCAAACAGAATGGAGACAATTCATTCCAACACAGATGGCTGAAAACCACAAAACAGCAAACACCCTTCTTCCTGGAGCCTGTGACTACAGACTTCCAAAGAATCTGAAGCAGTAAATACAGGCTGAGCCGTAGCACTCTGGGTGCACACCTCCCACGCATGAGCAGAGACCCAAGGACATTGTCCCAGACTCTTCCCCCCACCCCTCAGCCATCTGCAGGCAGAGCCTGGCTCCGCCTTGGGCTTCCCAAGATGTGTATATGAGCTACTCACTGCAGCTCCAGATGGATCACTCCCATGAAAGCAACACAAACAGAAGAAAATGACACCTCAGCTATGCCTTTAAAACAACAACAACAACAACAACAACAACAACAAAACCTTTATCATTGTTGCCAGGTGGGGCAGATGCCACAGGACACAGGTGGAGGTCGAAGAATGACTTTTTAAAAGTAGGTTTAGGGGATCAAATTCAGGTTGTCAGACCTGCATGACAACAGCTATTACCCACTGAGCCATCTTGCCAGGACTTTGCCAGCTTTTATGACAGGGTCTCATTCTGTAGTCAAGCTGGCTTTGTACTCAATGCAGTCCCCCTGCCTCAGCTTCCCAACTGCTGGGATCACAGCCATGCACTACCAGTCCTGGTTTTATATTGTGTTAGGGATCAAACTCAGGGCCCCGTGCATGCTTCGCAAGCACTCTGCCCAGTGAGCTAAGCTCCAGTTGGATTTTCCTCTTTGGGCTGTTTGGAGAGACCCTGGAGATGGTCTTAGGAAGTATGAACGGAATGGGATCCCAGGGAAGAGGAACAGGGCAGGGCTCCTGCACTCTCTCTAGTCATCTCTCGGCAACCCTCTATACAGCCTACAGAGTGCCTCTTCTCTGTGTATCTCCAGGTCCTGCCAAGAACATGCAGCCCACCATGAAGTTCGTGATGGACACATCCAAGTATTGGTTTAAGCCAAGCATCACTCGAGAGCAAGGTAAAGAAAGCCAGGACTGTGTCCCAGAGGACAAGCCATTCAGTAATCAAGTAATCATGTCTGGCCTTGTACTGTGCAGCAGGCAGATGGGGCCCTGGGTCATGAGTAAAAATAAAGCAAGTGGCAAACAGCAGCTTGCAGAAAGGTGGGTGACCTGCTGGCCTCATTAGGAAATAGGCAGAACATGCAGAAAGTAAACCGGAGAAAGACTTACTTCCTGGGGACAAAAGGTTGTGTGACTTGGATGTGAGGACCCGAAGGGGATGGGAATAGAGAGTGGTAGAGTGGATCGCCTTCTAACTGAAGACTGTTTCAGCAATCAATCTGCTGAGGACCGAGAAGCCAGGTGCCTTTGTCATCAGGGACAGTTCCTCCTACCGAGGCTCCTTTGGCCTTGCCCTGAAAGTACAGGAGACTCCAGCATCTGCTCCAAACAGACCAGGTATGTATGTACGTGTGTACCTTTTGCTTGATCATCTTGGAGCCCTCACCATGGTTGACTCTGTCGCAGCTTGATAGTGACTATTAGGGTGACTCCTGGGAGGACAGTTCACCTCTCCGCTCTCCCAGCCCACCCTCTAGTACCTAGGCACCATGGAGAGAAACTCTGAAAGCCTGAGATGCCCCTGCCTCCCCAGATTCCCTGTTTCACCCTTGAAAAAAGGTAGACGAGGAAGAGGAAGGTCCCAGGCTCTCCTCAGGCTGCTGTCTTCTGGGCATCTCTGTCTAGCCTGGATTTATCTCTAGGAACCTAATATGACTAATGTATTTGTGGACTCATCATAATCCCGATACTCCCGATAGCTTATCATCCATAAAATAACTTACTACATGTTCAACAGCTCATCCTGTGTGAGAGAGCTTATCACACGTGTAATCGCTAATCACATATGCTCCATAGCTTGTTGGCTCGCCTATGGTCTCACGTGGTCATCTGGTAACTCAGCACACACCTCTTGAGGGATCTATCAGATCTATATCAGACCCTGTGTAAAGAACCAGGCATGTGTATACAGGGCTCGCACACGGAAACCACCTCACTGGGGAGACAGATGAGAACAAATCATGGCAGCACTACAGAGTCCCAGGGTAATAGTCCCCTCACTTAAACCAAATTAGGAGTGAATCTCTGGGAGTGAATGACCCCCGAGGAATTTAAGGCATAGAATGAGGATGGAATCCCCATCCCCCCAACCTTGTGCTGTTAGCAAGGGTTTGAGGAGTTGGCTCAGAGGTAGAAGCATTGCCTTACGGGTCGTAGCCACAGTGTAGTGTTGGGAGTGGGGAATTCAGCAACCTCTGGAGCAGTTGTGAGTTTTTAAGGAAGCCTTTCAAGAGGCAATGAGCGCTGGGCAGTAGTGGCGCTTTAATCCCAGCCCTTGGGAGGCAGAGACAGGCGGATTTCTGAGTTCGAGGCCAGCCTGGTCTACAGAGTGAGTTCCAGGACAGCCAGGGCTACACAGAGAAACCCTGTCTCGAAAAACCAAAAAAAAAAACAAAACAAAACAAAACAAACAAAAAAAAAAAACCTCCTTCCTTCTTTGTCTAGGTGAGGACAGCACTGACCTTATCCGTCACTTCCTGGTCGAGTCTTCAGCCAAAGGGGTGCATCTGAAAGGAGCAGATGAGGAACCCTACTTTGGTAAGTCTCCCCAGCCTCCATGCCTCTGGGCTTGGTCTCCTGCACTGTGAAGGGGTCTGGGAAAGCTCTACTCACTCAGAGCTTTCTGCTCCCTTGTAGGAAGCCTCTCTGCCTTTGTGTGCCAGCACTCCATCATGGCCCTGGCCCTGCCCTGCAAACTCACCATCCCACAGAAAGGTAGGTCAGACCCACTGGTTCCACTAAAAAGGCTTCTGGTGGCCACTTCAACCTTGTGTATGGATTTTCTTTAGGGCCAGTATGACATGTGCTTGCTCTGGACTAGGTCTGTGTTGCTCCACTTCCCACCTGTGGGAATTTAAGGATGTTTGCTCTTCTGAGCCTCAGTGCCACCACCATCCCCCCAATTCCCCCCCCACACACACACACGTGAGAATAACCATCGCCCTGATTCAGTGAGATTTTTTTTCAGGCAAGGCTTACCACACCGGGCCTGGTTCAGAATAGCCCTTAGGGCAGTGTTTCCCAACATGTTTGGTTAAGGGTTGAACCTTCCACAAGGGCTGCATGTCAGCTATCCTGTATATCAGATGTTTACATTACACTCACGGAGTAGCAATGAAAATAATTTTATGGTTGGGGAGGGTTACCACAGCATGAGGAACTGTGTTAAAGGGTCGAAGCCTTAGGAAGGGTGAGAGCCACTGCCTTCAAGTCAGCAGCCATCTTGAAAGGATAAAAGAGCCTAAGCCCAACAGCTGATGAACACGTCTGATGTTATCCCAAACATACACCACTACTGCCACCCTTAAAACTCTTGCCAATGCCCCATTCCACTGTTAAAAATGAGGTTGTGGCCTTTACCTACAGTCCTAGCACGTGGGAGGCTGAGGCAGGATGACCAGGAACTTAAGGCTACATAGCGAGTTCTAGTTCAGTCAGCACAATGTAGTAAGAATGGTTTTTTTAAAAAGGCTGGGGAGTGCCTTTAATCACAGCCCTCAGGAGGCAGAGGCTGGTGGATCTCTGTGAGTTCAAGGCCAGCCTGATCTACAGAGGGAGTTCCAGGACAAACCAGAGCTGCAGAGAGAAACCTCGTCTTGGGAGGTGTGCGTGGGGGGGGGGGGGTAAAGACTTATAAAAAGAAGGCAGAAAGGAAGAGAGGGAAGAAGGAAAAACTAAATGAGACTCTAGGCTGAAGCAGCTGGTCCACGGGCCTACAGAGCCAACCCCAAGCCCAGGTCAGCACCCTCATCCACAGGAGCTTCCGAACCAGGGGTCATCTCAATTGTGCAGGAGTGAAGGTGAATAAGGGACAGGAAGAGCCAGTCCTAAACAAGTGATGGAGACAGCATCCCGACTCTAGAAAGAGGAACCTAGGGTGGGTTCCAAAAGAAGAGCTCAGGGGCCTGTGAGGTCACAGAGCAGCAGGCCAGGATCTGGGAGGCCCAGGATAGAGGTGGGAAGGGATCAAAAGCTTGCAAGCTGGTAAAGTGGTTCTCATTTCCTTGATTGAAGCATCACACCTGGCTTCCGAGCCTGTCAATTCCTTGGCAGTGGGGGCTGCCTGTGGGAGGTGTTCAAAGGGATTCTTCTGAGCTGCTCCCCTGAGGGGGTCCACTCACTCCACCCTCTCCCCTGGGGCATTTTTCTTTGCCTCTGCTCAGAACTGGGAGGTGCAGAACCAGCATCAGACTCGCCCACACACGGCCAGACCTCCTGCCTGAAGATATCAGCCGGTAAGTAGTAGAGGGGAGGTGACAGGCTCATTGCACCCCTGGAGACCACTCCCCAGCCCTACACACACACACACACACACACACACACACACACACACACACACAC
>JADRCH010000221.1:761469-847521 GCA_019843965.1 Rhynchomys soricoides
ACACACACACACACACACACACACACACACACACACACACACACACGCTTTCCATTACTGCTTTGTTTCTGCAGCCTTAACAACCCACTGTGCCCCCTCCTCTGCTCCATAAACCCAGAGATGAGAGGCCATCCTGCCGCTGTGGGCCAATGGGGAGGGGGGAAGTGTGGGGGAGGAGAGCGTGTGTGCTGGTAAGCCGAAAGCCAACACCCATGCACACACTGTATACACATCTATACTAGAGTCTTTCTGTGCTTGAGATTCCTGCCCTGCGGGTGGTCTCCAGGTCTGGATCCTCTGTGGGGGATGAGGTCTGAGTCATAAGGATTTCAAAGCCCAAGTCCTCTCTCCACATCAGAGGCCTAGCATCCATCAACACTCAGTGACAGCTCTTATTTTGTACCCCACTCCCCAAAGCACAAAGCCTGCCCTCCTTTCTCTCCCTTTGCTCACCAAGGGGGTAGGGTAGCCCTTAGGGAGAGAAAAGAGTTTTGGTCATCCTTGTACTCCAAGTCTATCCGTGGCTCTAAAAGAATCCCATGGATTCCTGACAAAGAAGGCATCTTCTCTGCCCTGTTCCTGTCCCTGGGCATAGGAAGGACCAGAAGCCAGTGATCCACACACACTATAAGACCCTGGCTACAGATCCCATTTCATATCTGTATCCCACAGGTTGCCACACGCTGTACCTGAGCTCTGTGAGTATGGAGACCCTGAGTGGAGCTCTGGCTGTACAGAAGGCTATCTCAATCACACTGGAGAGGGATGTCCTCCCCACACCCACTGTCGTCCACTTCAAAGTCACTGAACAGGGCATCACTTTGACAGATGTCCAAAGGAAGTAAGGGCCTCTCCTAGCCCCTGGGCTGCAAGGCTAACTAAGAGCAGGACTGGAAGGAAGGCCATAGACAGACAGAAGTCAGGGCCCTGGATCCAGTAAGGGTGGTAAATGCTGGGTATTCCCCACCTTCCCTGTGCCTCCCAAATTGGTCCCAACAGGGATGAAGTTTATCAGTTTTCATTGGTTGCTGATTAAATTTGTATGTAGGCCAGACTCGATGACTCCTCAGACAGTGTGCAATGACCCAATCGACCCTAGGACTCGATCTAGCCAACCAGGAAGGCAAGAGTAGACAAAGATGTAACTCCTGGCTTCAAAAAAAAAAAAAAAAAAAGACTGGCATTGGGAGAGGGGAGTGTCCAAAGACCTCAATATAAGAGCATAAGGCAGATATATTCCGAGGGAGGAATACACATGGCCTGCATGTCCAGTCCCAGTAGCGAGAAACCATGACAGGTCATGAGAATCCTACCAGAACAGGACATGTGAGCTTTGGGGGAGCCAGAAATGCTGAGATGGGGGCATGGCACAGGAAGAAATCCTCACCAGCCTGGCTCTTCTTTCTGCATCCACTCAGGGTGTTCTTCCGACGGCACTACCCACTCGTCGCCCTCCGCTTCTGTGGAATGGACCCCGAGCAACGGAAGTAAGTTCAAGGCTAAGCCAAGCTAAGAAGGCCGTTGCAGGCCTAGCTGCCCTCCTCAGTGTTTGCTGACTCTGGCACTGCAATAGCAGAGGCAGCCTGTGAGCACTAGGAGGTCAGGGATCAGGCCTGGTGGGGCACTGTTTGTCAGGGTCCTGAGGAGTGGAGCTCCATCACTCACTCCTGTTCTGTCCCTTTCTTTCAGGTGGCAGAAGTACTGCAAACCTTCCAGGTAAGCTCCTCCCACCACTCAGTGGCTCTAAGAGGTGGCCCTGTGCCAAGGCCCCAAGGGGGGAAGCCCGGGTGTGATCGCACACACCTGTAATTCCAGCATTCAGGAGGCAGAGGCAGGAGGATCACTGATTTGATGACAGCTTGGTCTATACAGTTTTTTCCAGGCAAGCCTTGTCTGTGAAGTCAGTTCAAAGGCTAGCTAGCTAGGGCTACATAGTGAGAGATGGGGGGAAGGGGGCTTGCGGGTGGGAGGGAGGACAGGAGGGAGAAAGGAAGGAACAAAAAAAAGGAAGGAAGAAAGGGAGGTGGGAAGGGAGGAAGGAAGGAAGGGGGTTTCCATCTTGATCTTAAGAGCCAGTGTGGAACAATGCTTAAGAGATTCCCCAGTCTTCGCTCTAGGAGTCAGACCAGAGGCACAGGTTGATCTCAAAGCTATAGGGATGAAAGCCAAGGACACATTGCCTTAATGGAGCTTCCAAGTCTTGTCCTCAGGAAGCCCATTTCAAAATGAAGGAAACCCAGAGTTGAAATAAGTGCCTTCCCTGTCTGACAGAGGAGTCACCTTCTTCCTTGTGCCACATTATAAGGAGGTTTTGAACATGCTGGGGGGTGACTCTCTGAGTGTAGTGCTTGCCACTCAAGCACAGGACACAAGGTTGGATCTCCAGAACCCATGAACAAGCCAGATGCAATGTGTCTGGGGAGGCAGAGACAAGTGGATCCCTGGTGCTCATTGACTGGCCAGTGTAGTCAATTGGTGATTGAGTGAGATGCTTGTCTCAAAAAGTAGTAGAGAGCAACTGAGGAAGACACCCAACCTCCACACTCACACATAGACACATGCCAAGTCCACACAAACATGTGCATCTCACCCACACATACATACACATACACACACACACAAGAAACAAGACTCTGAAGCCAGTTAACTTGGGGAGAGGCAGTTAGGTTGAGGCTAAGTGTCCTCCCCATCTGACCCTCCCCTCAGCACGATGCCTCTCTAGCCCACATCCCCTCAGACTGTCTTCTCTCACCAGGATCTTTGGGTTTGTGGCCAAGAGCCAGACAGAACCACAAGAGAACGTGTGCCACCTCTTTGCAGAATACGATGCAGTCCAGCCAGCTTCCCAGGTCATCAGCCTGGTGACTGCTCTGCTTCAGGACACAGAAAGGATGTAGAAGGGTGTTGTCTGTGTGCCTTCTCTGACATCTCAAGAGACTTGCCCAGGGCATGGAACTGTGGCCACATTGACAGACCTGTCTCTTGGACTCGAGGACTAATCAAGTTGAACCTTTGAACCTGCTGTGACTTCAGCAATAACCTTCACCTGGCTCTGGAGCCTCAGTCTCTTCAATTATAAAGAGACCCTTAAAATCCTTGAGACAGCTGCTCCTTAGACACTCAGCTGGGAGTCTTTAGTGTCTTCTCCATGCTACTGAAGCCCACCCACATCCTAGACTCCCTATGTAAAAACTGTCTGCAAGAAGACACTGTCTGCCTGAACACTCCCTACATGGCGGGTTGTGCCAGAGACCTATGACCCCTGCCTTGTGGTAAACATCAGGTGCTGGATCAGAACCCATAGGTTTCCTGGCTGGCACCTGGTGTTGATCTGTGCAGTTTGGGGACAGATTCTATTTCCCCACACCTGTTCCTTTCCTCAGTTTGCTGAGGGCCATTCTGATTCATTGGCCCAGGAGTCTTTTCAACAGATTTAAAGGTTTGGGGCTGAGGATGTAAGTAGCTCAGTAGGAGTAATTGTCTGACATGGTCACCAACCCCACAAACCATGCACAATGGTGAAAGATTGAAATCCCAGCACTAGAAGGCAGGAAAATCAGAATTCAGGGTCATTCTTAGCTATAGTCTAAGCTGCACAAGACCCTGTTGAGAGAAAGAGACAAGACAGGCACACATGCACGTGCATGTGTGAGCGAGCGCGCGCGCGCGTGCGCACGCACACACACACACACACACACAAAAATGAGGGCAGGGTGAAAGTTTTCATAAATCTCAGCCAATGATCATCAAAGCCTTCACCTGAAGAGACAACACTCCAACTCGGACCTGGGGTCCACAAACCTGCTGTGGAAGAGGGTGTTGAATGGACAGGAGCCTACAAGGTTCAGTCAGAGGAAATCAGGTCAAGGGCCTCAGCCGGAGCAGACCAGTCTGCCACAGCGCATGCACCCTATAATGCAACCTGCTTCAGCTTGCTTTGGGAGGTGGGGAATCAAATGCAGCCTGCTCCAAACTTGTCAGAGTCAAGTCTGGGTACAGAACAGGAGTGAGTTTTCACACTCCTGCCTCTTCTGCTTTGTAACGAAGGTTCTGTCAGTGTGACCTTCTCTCATGCAGTATTCACAATGTTCTCCCTTCTTGAAATCTAACTGTTGCAATTTGTTCAACTCCTAGCTGTCTGGTGGAACATTCTGGATTCCTTGGATTTTTTAGGTGTAATTTGCCAAGGTCTTGGAATCTTTTTCCCAAGAGTATGATAGAAAGATCCCTAGACTCTGATGTTACAAACATGGACTCTTGTCTAACTTTATCAATTATTCTGTGATGTTGAGTCAGGATTCTAAAGGCTAGCTTTGGTGAAGGCTAGCTTTAGTCTGTTGGGCTAGCTCAGGTGAAGACCCTTGTCCCTATGATCGGAAAAGACTCAGCAATGATCCCACCCCTCCTTGCCCACCCATTGCAAATGATTATCGCCCCAATGTTTGCTTTCAATTTCTTGGTAAGCAGCAGCTGCCTGGCATTCCTCAAAGAACCCACATCTGGTGGGTAGGGGATCAGGGACCCTGTTGCTATAGTACAGATACACACATGTGTATCTCTGCCCCAGCTCCAGTCTTGCTGGGTCCTCCAGCTCCCGCCCACACATATCCATAACCATGTGGCATCACCAACCTTACAACCACAAGGGGTCAGCAGAGAGTCAAGAATGCAAAGAGGCAGCTTCCCAAGCTGGTTAAAGACTCTGGGCCTTTTTCCCTCCCACACCCTGTCAGCCATGCATAAGCCATTTGTTGCTCTTAGTCCAGTCCACCTGCCTCCTTAGGAGATCATTCCATGGCATGTAAGGGGAAGCTCACAGAAGAAGCCCACTGTAACTCCATGTGAAGTGTTTGCCCCTGCCCACCACCAGCCTATAGAGCGTCATTGTCATTGGCCAAGGTCAGACCTGAGGGATTATGATTTCAACACAGGAAAAGCAAATCAGACTCAGGGTAGGGGGTGCTAGGCCAGTGGTACAGGCCAAGACCAGCCCTCGAGCATGAGATGAGGCTTGGTTCTACCCCTGGAGTCTGCAAGATGTTAGCAAAGTTTTCCCAGTTAGTAGTGCCCAGTTCTAGGCTGAGTGGGAGAGTCCTCCACACCTCCCTGTGTACGTGATGAAAAATAAAATTGCCTAGCACCAGAGCAGGTTCTGGATCTTCAAAGCTATCTCCTGAGTCCTGAGCAGAGAAGGGGACCCAACCGAGCAGACAGTAACATACCTGGATGCACCATGAGCACTTTACATTGTCCACAGTGGCCAGAAGAGGGTGTGAGAGCTCCCCTGGAGTCACGGACAGTTGAGAGCCGCTGTGTAGTGCTGGGAATTGAACCCACATCCACTGAGCCCCCGTGGTAGTGTGTGTGTGTGTGTGTGTGCGCTTTCCTTTTTGTTGCTTTTAATGTGTGTGAGTGCAGGCATGTATGGGTACATGCATGTGACGTGTATGTGGAGGTCAGAGGGTAATCTTAGGTGCCCATCCCACCTTCTACCCTGTTTGTGACAGGGTCTATTGTTCACTGTGTGTACACCAGGCTAGCTGCCCATGAGTTTCCAGAGACTCTCTTGTCTTTGTTTCCCATCTCCCCATCAGCATGTTGAAATTACAGACTACTACTGCATCTGGCTTTATGTGGGTCTGGGGATCCAAGTTCTAATCTTCAATAGTGCACAGTGAAGGCTCTACGGACACTGAGCAACCTCCCTGTTGTTTTGTTTCATTTTTGTTTTGGAGACAGGATGGTCTGAAACTCACAGCAATCTCCCTGACTCAGCCTTTCCCATGCTAGGATTAAAGGCATGAGCCACCATGCCCAGTTGTGAGGAACCATTTTTTACCGGAAGGACTCCTAGGTGTTCACTACAATGAAGAGTGACTCTTACATTTGAGCTCGTTCTTCAGTCTAGGAAACTGAGGCTTGGAGTCACTGGCATAGTAGACGGCGGGGGAAACTGCATTTCTGGTCCATGCCAGCCCTACCTCTTCAGCATTCTTAGGCAGGTAAACAAATGTTTGTATGAAACAGGGGTATAAAAACATGTGTTGCATTCAATGTGGCTACATAAGAAAACGTGTTGCATTCAGCATAGCTTCATGAGAAAACATGTATTATGTTCAATGTGGCTACATATAAAGTCACCAAGGAGCAGATGAAAGAAGTCTAGGGCTGTCAGGATGGTTGGTACCTGGTCAAGAATGTCTAGAGAATATTTTTTGTTTGTTCCTTCTTTTCTTTTAAAGAATGGCTCAGCAATTAATACTAGCTATTCCTTTGGGGGCGGCTATTTTTTGTTTTTGAGACAGGGTTTTTCTGTGTAGCCCTGGCTGTCCTGGAGACCAGGCTGGCCTCAAACCCAGAAATCCACCTGCCTTTGCCTCCCAAGTGCTGGGATTAAAGGTGTCCATTGCCACCACCCAGCAAGCTCTGGCTATTCTTGCAGAGAACCCAAGTTTTATACCCAGCATCCACATGGCAGCTTAAGACCATGTATAACTCCAGTTCCAGGGCATCTGACACCCTCTTCTGACCTTCAAAGGAACCAGAGACACGTACAGAACATTGACATACACTCTGGTCAAAATAATAATAGTAATAATAATAATAATAATATAAATGAAGTTAGCTTCAGGACCGCTGTACCCTATGAACAGGTTGCGCAATGCCCGGTCATCAGGATAACCCACTTGGACTTCACCCTAAAGGAAATGACGGGGAAGCCACCCAAAGGCTTTTCCATTAGGGGGAATGGGTCAGATCTGGGCTTTTGAAGTATGGCTGTGGGTCAGGGGATGGGATCCGAGCCTGAGGCTAGGAGGGATGTCAGAGGTAAGGAACCTGAGGACTTGGAGTTCAGAGCAGGACAAGAAACACCTAAGCACAGGGGCTGTAACCTGCTCCATCTGGGACTAGGTCCCTGCTTCTCTATGCATCTAAGAAGACCATGTGGAAAGAAGACAGCCTGGAGATCCCATCTCCTTCAGCACAGGTTTGTGTAACAAATCCCACACTTCAAGGCCTCAGACATTAGATACTTACTTCCCATAACTCTGGAAGCTAGATGTAAAGATCAGGGCACAGTGTGGCCAGGCCCTGCTGGATGCTGCCTCACAGACAGCCATGGCCTCACTGTGTGCGCACACAGGTTTCCCCCAGAGATTGCATGGCGGGGAGAAAATTCCCCGATTCTTAGAAAGCATCAGTCCTGCCCAGCGGTGCACTCTGAGACGGCTCAGAGGGTAAAGCACGCAGGGAGGCAGGAGCAGAAGGATCAGGGGCCAGTGCATGGCCAGCCAGGGATGCATAGTGAGATGCTACTCACAACCCCAAAGATAAAGAAATAAAGCACTGAGATATTGTATAAGGAGTGAAAAAAAACCGGGAACCCTGGGGACAGGCTCTCACTGTCTCCAGCCCCAAGCTGATCAGGACACTGGGAAAACCCACCCCTTCTATTTCTACCTGGAAACTGGTACACCTCCCCCTCAGAGATCTGCTCTAGAAGCTGCACAAACTGTGATTCCTTGTCAGAACCCACACTCTTCCCTCCATGCTCTCCTGCAGACCCAGTAGGGGCCAGGACAGGAGACAGGACAAGAACTCTCTGGTACTGCTGCCTTACCAGCCAGCAGTACCCGTTTGCTCAGCTGTCCCCTTTGTTGTTCATTTATTCATTCAGCAAACATTCACTAAGTATTTACTGTGTGCCAGGCTCAGGACACCCAAAGGGAAACAAATAAGAGCACATGTGTTGTAGATAAACAGAAAAGTAAATGTTTGAAAAGGCACAGTAAATGAGACACACAAACCTTATAAAGTAAGGTAGAAGCCCCGAGGTGGTGTCGAAGCAGGTGGATCTCTGAGTTCGAGGCCAGCCTGGTCTACGGAACAAGTTCAAGGACAGCCAGGGCTACATGGAAAAACCCTGTCTCACAAAACAAAGTTGGAGAAAGCTGCCCAGGCATGGTGTGGTTGGTGCCTAGAATCAACATTCAAGAGTTCAAAGAGGGTTACCTTAACTAGTTAAGGGCCAGCCTGGGCAACATAGTAAGTTCCAGACTAGCCTGAGCTACAGAGATCTTGTCAAGAGAAGAAAGGGAAGGAAAGAAGGAGGGAACGGAATAAGAAAAAAGATGGGGAATATATGCTGTACACAGCCTGGCAAAAGCGCTGGCTGCCAAAGAAGGAGCCGTTGGCCTGAAGGTTGATGAGCTGATGAGTAAAGAGTGATCCAGGTAGAGGGAGCAGCATGTGCCAAGGCCCTGGGGCTGGCGGGAGTGGTAGTAAAGAGGCTGGAAGACAGGGTATGTGAAACCCAGGGCAGTCAGTGGGTGGCTGCTGAGACTGTAAAGCAAGGTCAGAGGTAATCCCCCCACCTCTGCTCCGGAGCCTTGTATAGCACAGCCAGGATTAAGGCTGAGGTTCATGGCCCTAGGCACCTCCCAGGTGCTCACACAGCCACACCTCTCACACGGGGTCATGAGGTCACAGGTTCTTCTACGGTGCTTCTCCTTCCATCTGCCCAAGTGGCTATCCTGACAGCTTTGTCTTTCAAATGAGTGTCCTTGTTTCTTCAGGTGCCTGAAGATCCCCTCTCCAGCCTCAAGGTGAACTGTTGGGGTAAGAACACTGTCCTCATTTGTCACCTGCTTCTTCCACCCACTTATCTGTGGCTCAGACAAGCAGGTGTCAGGTCTGGGCCTGCCCATCCTCCACCCCCACCCCAGAACCCCCACCCCCACACCCCAACCCCCACCCCCACCCCACCCCTGTACTCCTCCATACTGGCTCAGCTAAAAAAAAAAACCAAACAAACAAACAAAAAAAAACCCTTTGCACGTAGGCTGCTCCCATCCCTGGTCTTCTTGGCTACCTAGCCAGCCAGAGCTGGCCCTGCTCCACCTGCCCACACTCAGCTGTCTCTTCTCTGATATGGCACAGCCCCACTCTCCCCAGAGTTGCCCGTGTTCCCCACAACGCCATCATCTGTACAGAGTAGTTGGTTGGAGGAGGCCTTGCCTCAGCCTGCCAGGCCTTTTTCCTTCTTAGAGCCATCCCCATGAAAAAGAACAAGAGCTGTTTGCATTCGAGGGGTGGGAGGGACAACCCTGCCTTCCCACTTGCTGTCAGGGGTGGGTGGGAGTATCTTCAGTACTTCCTAGACCCCAATTTATATACATTTTTATTTGTTTGTTTTTGTTTTTCCAGATAGGGTCTTACTCATGTAGCCCTGGCTGTCCTGGAACTTGCTATGTAGACCAGGCTGGTCTCAAATTCACAGACATCTTCCTGCTTCTGTCTTCTGAGTGCTGGGACTAAAGGCGTGCACCAACATATAAGCCCCTCTGTGCCTAGCATTTAGGAGTCACCAGCTCCCAAGTTCATTCTCTCTTTTGGGGACAAGCAGCTGGGGCAGGCTACAGAAGTTCCTACAGACCCCACTGTAGGATTCTTGAGAAAGAGATGGTCACAGACCCAGGGAGCATGGGTTCCAGCTGGCCTGGCCTGACCCCTGGCACAACTGCAGACCAGGCCAGGGTCACCAAGCAGTCACATGTCACATTGAATGAGAAGCCTTCAGCTATGGCTGAGAAATGGAGTCGGAAAACAACTCAGCCAAAAGCGATTGGACTTCTCTCTTTATTTTAAAAAAAAGTTTGAAGGGGAAAAAAAAATACCCTATTGTCCAACTAACCTTCCACGATGCTGGAAAATTGCACTGATTTCCTGAGCAGTCTGGTCTAATTTCCCCTGGGTGGAGAAAGGCCCCTGCTCCCCTCCCTCCCATCTCCTCCAGCTTGGAAGGTCTGGCTTAAACACCCGGTGGAGGAAGCAACCAAAAGTTCCCCCACCTGGCCCCTGCCTGTGCCTGCCTGCCTTTCTGCCAGCCAGCACCCAAGCCTGCCTTGGGCAGCCCTCTGCAGCTGCTGCAGGCCAGGGCAGCTGTTCTGCAACTTCACCTCACTCTCAGCAACCTGCATGCAAGCATTAAGCAGCCTGCCTTAGCTTGTTCACACCCAGCTGGGTCACCTCAGTCTCAAGGCCCAAGGGCAAGTGGATAGAAGGAAGCAACTGCTCTAAAGCATTTGTTGGTGTAGCTGCCAGGCTTTTGAGGCTGCCCTCTGCAGCTGGGGAAGCTACTAGGCCCTAGATCTCCACCCTGGCACCCTTCGTAAGAACCTCTCTGCCAAAGCCAAGGTGGCCAAAGATAAGGAGTATGATCTTGAAGCCACACTAAGGAACCAGGGGACAGGAGTGGTCAGTCCCTACTTAGCAACCTGCAGCTGAGCTGTGCCTCACGGGTGGGATATGGGGTGCTGCTCCTGGAAAGGAAGAAATGCTCACCCAAGTCTCCAGAGAAGACGTTCACATCTGTGCCTCCTGCCCCCAATACTGCTGTTAACAGAAACACTTCTGGGTCACCAGGGAAAGGGAAGTACCATCCCTTCTATCTCCCTCCCCCCACTTCCCTTAGGTGTCCCCCCTGCCATTCCTGGGTTTGGAATACTGACCTTACAGACAGGTCTCCAATCACCGTGACAAATGGTGACTGATTCCAACAGGGAGAGAGCAGGTTCCCAGGTCCCAGAGGAACACAGGTAGGGAGGTTGGAGCTGGGAAGCCTAAAGGGGACATTGAGATTCCCTTCTTGGGGTTCTTAGTCTCATTGATAAAAGAATTTAGAATGGACTCAAACAGAAGCTCAAGGACAATTTTATAAACATTTCCCAGAAAAATGTCCAGGGCAGACAAGCTGTAAACCTCAACAGCTACCGAGGGAATGGGGGAGAGAAAGAAAAAAGCTATGCCCTTTAAGCTAGCAATGGAGGTCAGACACAAGGCAGACAAGCAGGGTGAGAATGGAAACTTCAGAGAAGGTGTAAACAAGTCCAACATTATGGTGGAAACCAAAGTGTTAAGGAAACCAAGCTTGCAACGGGGATACTATGAAGAAAAGGGGAAACAACAGGCCAACTTGCAAGAACACACAGCTGAAGCCCAGAGAGTGACTGGGCAGGGCTTCTGGGAAGGAAACACACAGCATCTCATTAAAGTACTAATTCCACCCTTTGTTAGTTTTAAGCTAGGTCTCCTCCTGAGCTGTGGGATGGCCTCAAATTTCTGATCCTCCTGTTTCAACTTCCCTGGAATTACAGGCAAGGAAGGGCTACAATGCCCAGCGTGACTTTATTTCGGTCCGACAGCTCCCTCCCTTGTCTCTGAACAAAATTCTCTGAAGACAATTGCTGATCAACCATCGCTTTGTTCTCTGTTTGTCCAATGATGTGAGATGCTGGGGCAATACCCTCGGGACAAGTGAAATATCTAACCTCAGTTGCTTAAAGTGATCCTAAAGGGTTCTAACTCCTCAACTTTTGTTACTTACCCTCCCCCAACCTGGGATCAAAATCCTGACATCATGTTTCTTTGCCAGAAGCTATGCTTCTATAGAATGCTACAGACACTTAGCTGTATGGTTTTACAATACAACTGCTAGCTGATGACAACAGCTAGCTATACGTCTTTTCAAAAACACAAGAGAGATGGCTCAGTGTTTCAGAGAACTGACTGTTCTTCCAGAGGACCCAAGTTCAACTCTCAGCACCCACAAGGTGACCTAGGTTCAATTCCCAGCATCCATAAGATGGCTTGCAACTTCTAGTAACCCTAGTTCCAGGCCTCTGAAGGTTCCAGGCACTGAAATAGTGCTCAAACATACATATAGGAAAGAAACCTATTTATATAAAACAAGATTTAAAAAAAAAAAAAAAAAGCAAAACTATTTTGAAAATTAAGTAACTATGCAGATTTACAAACATCTAATACCTATCACTCCTTAGAGGGCTTACATAGTTTCGGGTTTGTTTGTTTCTTTGTTTGAGACAGGGATTCTCTTTGCAGTCTTGGCTGTCTAGAACTTGCTCTATAGGCCAGGCTAGCCTCAAATTCACAGAAATCCACTTGAAGGCTTGCATAGCTTAAGAGGCAATTATATACAGAGTCAATGTCAGCCACAGTTAGCTTCATGGCTATGTACGAAAAATATATAGAAGTTACTTCTTTTGCAGGGGGTGGGGAATGGGGTTTCAGTGTGTAGTCCTGGCTGTCCCAGAACTCATTATGTAAAGTAGGCTAGCCTTGACCTCACAGAGACCTCCCTGCTTCTGCTGGAATTAAAGGCATGCAGCACCACACCCTGCCAGAAGCAATTTATAAAGTAGAATTTAGAATCTTTTGGCTTAGAAGAATAAGTCTATAGCTCTGTCTTACTTAGGGTTATTATCATTGTGATGGAACACCATGACCAAAGCAACTTGGGGAGGAAAGGGTTTGTTTGGCTTATGATTC
This sequence comes from Rhynchomys soricoides, assembly GCA_019843965.1. Lineage (NCBI taxonomy): Eukaryota > Metazoa > Chordata > Mammalia > Rodentia > Muridae > Rhynchomys > Rhynchomys soricoides. The sequence goes on from JADRCH010000221.1 coordinate 773,818, forward strand.
ACATGACACAGTTCATCATCAAAGAAGTCAGGACAAAAACTCAAGCAGGGCAGGAACATGGAGGCAGGGGCTGATACAGAGGCCACGGAGCTTACTGGCTTGCTCCCCTTGGCTTGTCAGCCAGCTTTCTTATAGAACCCAGAACCACCAACCCAAGAATGGCCTCACCCATAAAGATCTGGGCCCTCCTCCATCAATCACTAATTAAGAAAATGCCCTATGGCTTGCTTACAATCTGATCTTATAAAGGCATTTTCTCATTTGAGGATCCCTTCTCTCTGATGCCTCTAGCTTGTATCAGGTTGACACAAAACTAGCCAGTCCAAGTACCAACAACCAAACTCTGAATTCCCTTTCAAACTTAGGGAACAAAGCTAATTACTGTAAATAGATTGTATACAAGTGTGTCTTCTAAGTGCAGTAGCAAATGCTTGTTTTGCCAAGGTAAACAGGTAAAAAGCAGCTGGTGGCCCTGAAGAGGAAAGAGGAGAAAGTGTCCCTGGACTAAAATGACTCCAGAAGCTGATGGGAATTTCCATCTTAGCTCTCCACCTGGGCCCAGCCCCCTTCAAGTGGCAGGCACCCCCAAATTATGTCTCTGTCTCTTTGTGGTTGCCAAACTTGGGGTTCACAACTTGAGCTATGGCCACCCATCCTCCATAAGCCAGTTACAAGAGCCGGGAAGAAGAACAAAGAGATGCTGAGAACTCTCCCAAGTCTGTCTTCCAGGGACCTCAAATGAGATTACAGTTTAAGTAGAGGGCCAAAGACAGACAAGTATATGCAGTCCTGGCCAGGGTGTGGTTCTGCCCACCAGTAAGCCATCTGTGTCTGGGCTTCAGTCTCTTTCCGTAAGGTGGAATGAAGTCCTTCTCTGAAAGTCAAGTTCCCCCTCTGAGTGGACCCTTTTCTCTTTCCCAGCATAACATTCCTGGAAGAATATCCCATTGCTTTGGAGTCCATTGCACCAATCAATTGTCCAATTGAGAGACAGAAGTTATCTTTTTTAGAATATGTTCATTTCTGCTAGGCCTGTTACAAAAGGTCTCAGGGATAGTGAGTGTGGTGGTGTGAATATGCTTGGCCCAGGCAGTGGCCCTATTAGGAGGTGTGGCCTTGGAGTAGGTGTGGTCTTGTTGGAGGAAGTGTGTCACTCTGGAGATGGGCCATCCTCCTGGTCATGAGGGAGCCAGTCTTCTCCTGTTTGCCCTGGAACAACACGTAGAGCTCTCAGCTCCTCTCGTGCCAGGCCTGCCTGGACACTGCCATGCTCCCACCTTGATGCTAATGGACTGAACCTCAGAGCCTGTAAGCCAGCCCCAATTAACTGTTGTCCTTATAGGAGTTGCCTTGGTCATGGTGTCTGTTCACAGAAGTAAAACTAACCAAGACAATGAGTAACCTGGTCTGTCTGATTCTGGAGTCTGACTCCAAAGCTGTCCCCAGGAAGTCAGCAAAGGTCAGTTCTGGTCTCCAACCCTCACTAAATGGCCCCAACTTCTCTCTAGGCACAGGATCCAATGATATCAGCTTGGGGGTTGGGGGAGCAACAATCCAGCATCTGTGGTCATGGCTGGGTGCCAAGGTCCTAATCCTGGCTCTGGATTCCCATCTGGGCCTCCACTTTCCCATCCATAGAGCCCGGGCTGTCTCTAACTGAGTTGAACAATGGTGCCGTGGCTTCCCACCCTCCTGTTCCTGTCATTCTGCGTGTATCTAGAGGCTCCCCCCTTGGCTTGGGTGGTCTTTAGGAAGAGGCTTCTGGCCCCAGGTTCAGAATTTAGAGCTGGGAAAGGGAGCAAGAGAGCGAGGGGACCAAGCCAGCCATGGAAGCTGCTAATCTCCATTCTTCCCCCCAGCTCCACCCCAGGGGACCACACTGCCGCCTCCGCTGAAAGCAATTTGTCATGCCCTGAATTAAGTGATTCCAACAAGGGTTTAATTTCAGTTTAATGGCTCTGTTTTTATGTGTAATTAAATACCATTGCATGGTGAAAATATGTTGTTTGCACTTTAGAGACTGTGTAAGGGCCTGGGAAGCCAGTCCCTTGGAGTTTCGACTCACAGGTTCTGTCAGCCTGGCTGGGATTGTCTACATGGGGGTTGGGAGGTGACCTCAAGATCTGAGGGAAGGAGGAAAGGGGAGTGGTGGTCTTTCTGGCGTCTTGCCACTCAGGGGAGTATGTTTCTAATTATCTGCATACCCCCTCTTCTACCCTCTGACCTCAACCCTCCCCAACCCCTGGGGCCTCAGACAGAATAGACAGGATCTAATTAGATCCCTGGCTGAGGACTGAGGTGCTCTCTGTCCCCCACAATGTGTGTACCCAAAGGCTAGTTCCTTGGCCTCCCCTCCCCTCTCACCTCCCTGTGAGGACCCAGCCTCTCAGCTGCTCCTGGCTTCAGAAAGCCTTCAACCCACATCCGACCCGTCCTACACCAGAGGTGGTGCTATCATAAAATGGCCTGAAACACAGTGGGAATTTCTTTTGCTATGAATGGTTTTTTGGGGGGTGTCATTTGCCAAACAACAACATGCCTTCCAGGAAGGGGAATTTTGGAGGTGCCCAAGTCCTTGCACAGGTCGTGACATTCCTGGAGCAGCTAGGTGGCAGAGGGCCAAAGGGCTGGGATGATAGGCTTTTTCTGGAAGGATCTAGGGAATAGCAGAAGCTAAACTTCTGGACTTTTCTAGATTATAGGGCAGAAGGCTGACCCAACCCTCAGCAGATCAGGGTTTGATCTCCACTAAGTGATGGGAACAGAAACTAAATCCCAGCACATGGATGAGCTAAGAGACCCCAGCCCTACCCCCACACCAGTAGAAATAACTCTCTTGCATATATGTTTATGTGCTTGTGTGTGTAAGCCAGAAACAGAGATTGAGACTCTAAGGTGTTAGCGTGCACATGCCACTGCATGCCTGTGGAGATCAGAAGACACTTGCAGGAAATGATTCTCTCCCTCCGACATGTGGTTCCCAGGAACTGAACTCAGGTCTTCAGGCTTGGTGGCAAGTGCCTTTACCTACTGAGCCACCTTGTTAGTCTAGAAAGAACAAGTCTCTTGTGGTGGCAGAGCAGAGCAGACAGGATCTCAGTTCTCATGGTGCAGTGACCCCACAAGGACATAAAAGTCTGGTCCTTGACTTCATCCTAAGCTGCTAGTTCTACGACTGCAGCAACAGTCAAGGACATGTGGAGGCCAGGTCAGGAGGGCATCTCTGACTCTGGGAATGTCATGCAAACAGTGTTGCTTTTTTTCTTTGATGTAAGACAACCTACACAGGAGAGCAAGTGTGTTTGTGTAAAATGTGAAACCCCTCCTAAGCATGCAGCCTCTGTTACCTGAACTAGACAGCTCTCTTCAAGGCCTACTGTTTAGTTCCTTGAATAAAGATCCACACATGCATTGCCAGGAGAGAAACACATGCTCTGTAGAGGTCACATTATCTCGACTATCACACATACGGGGGGGGGGGGGGGGGTGAGCCACTCTATGTGTTAATAAGCTTAGCTCTGCTCTTTTTGGGGGGAGGGCTCCTAAGAGGAAAGAGATCTCCTATAACCTTTTATGAAGGGTGCAAGGATAGAGCCCTGCCGGAAGGGCTAAGAAAGCAGGGATATGAAGGTGTGCCTTAGGGAAAGAAATATGCCCTTATCCTTGACTGAGGAACCTAAAAGTTAATCTTCAGGCTACACCACCCCGCTACCACAACATGCCTTGGCCTGGGCCCCAAAAGGAGGTGGACAGGGGCTGAAGGAACAATTCTCAACCGTATTATCTCCTGCTTCTGGCAGCAGACAATCTAGAGGCCTCTGTAGAAAGCCCAGGTAATTAAAGAAGTTGGGGACCAATGATTAGAAACTTAGGAGTCTCTGGATCAGGGAGGGGACTTGAGGACAAGGACAGAGACAAGCCACTTTCCCCAAAAGGCAGGAGACTCAACACAGAGTCTCCAGGCTGCTTCTGACCTCCAGGGAGACTTCCATCCAAAAATCAGCCCACACACACACACACACACACACACACACACACACACAGAGACAGAGATATCACCAGGTGTGTGTGCGTGCAGACACGCCTACCCCAGTGAAAGCAGAAGCCATGGGAACATGTCTGTGAATCCATGAAGGAACAGGTTCCTAAGCACAGGCTGACATTGAGAGCTTAAACTCAAAGATACCCATTCTCCCAGTCTTTCAGAATTCAGTGTTGGTGCATGCCCATCCCCCAGTCAAGAACAGGAACACTGGCACCATGGAATTTGCTGCAATTTACCACCACCTTGTTACCATTCTCCAGTCCCCCAAGTGCAGAGTGTCCTCTCCATCCCCATCTAAATAAATTAAATTGAGCTGTGAACTCATCCTGTGCAAACCCTAGGTTATGTCCCAGCTCTACTGAGTCCCTAATTCAGAAGCCAACCACTCCGGATGAGGCTTCCTTGGCCTTCCAAACCACAGGACCCCACTCCACTAGGACAATGGGATTGCAGGCTGGAGGTGCCTTGGGAGAAACCTCAGGGACAGGGCTTTTGGTTTGCAGCAGTCCCTCACCAAGCAGAAAGGTCCCACCTCCCTCCACCCCTGATTCATCCCCATCTCTAACCGTAAATAAATCAATCAGACGCAATTATCTGGACACTTTTTGGTTTTGTTCTGTTTTGTTTTTAAAAAAAAAAAATGAAAAGGGAAGAATGAAAAGACATTATAGCCAACAAGCAGGTCTCTAAATCTATCCAGGCAAGCTAGAAAATGCCCGGGGGGTAGAGAGGGTGGGACAGGAAGTGTAAGGGAAGGGGAATAGGGGAGGGAGTCAGAGCCACAGGTGGTGGGCAACTGGAAAGATAGGGTCATCCTGGTGACTTCGTGACCAGTAACCACAACTAGGGTCCAGACCAGGACCATCCCCCAGCACAAGTCCCCCTCAGACACACACAATCCAATCTTACATTCTTTCTTCTCTCCTGACTGCTCAGTGATGAGCCCACTTCCCTCCCCCCTGTCCTTCAGGCCTTCCTCACCCCATCCCTCTCCCACAGTGGAGAACCATCTGCAAGGCATTATCAGATGACCAAATACCCAAACCCAAAGATGGGCCCTGTCCCTTAAGCTCGTGCCCTGGAGGACCTGAGGAATGAGAGCTACGCAGCACAAAATGGAGGTGGGTCTCATGAGCCTTGAGCCTCTACTCCATACTTTCCCATGCTCCAGCCAGATCGAGAAGGAGGGTGTTCAATGTTCACATCTTTCTTTCTCTCTGACTCCAAGAATGAGGTTTCTGTTCTCCCACAGGCTTCTAGTTGGGAACACCTCACATGCCACAGTCAGAGGAAATCAGAATGAGGCTTCCCGGGGCTAAAAACTAAAGCTGGCACATAATATGTTATCAGATGGCTGAATGAATGAATGAATGAATGAATTCAAGATTGATTTGAAAACACACTAGGGCTTCCTGTTGCTACACTCAGACCTCTTGGGCTAAGCCCACTGCGGGCACTCGAAGGCTCAGGCTTACCCTGTGGGGCACATCCTATAAACACACACACACACACAAACACAAACACACCAAGGGAAACTTTGGGCAGGGCCAGAGGCAGAGAGCCAGGACTCAGACCAAGACTCCATGCCAGATCAATTCTACAGCCCCCAGTGCATAGGGGCCTAGTAGGGGACACTGAGTCCCCCACCTACTGGCAGGTCTCACTCTTGGAAGTTGTCAGCCAGTTGGTGACAGTCCAGCTCCCCCTTGGGTTCCAAGCCTCCTGGAAGCTTCACCCCTGTCTTCCGATCCACACACCAGCACTTGCCACGCTGTCCATCCAGGGCCGGGTGACACTGCCAAGACAAGGGTATGAGGTCAGGTCCCAGGCAGACAAAGAGCCCAGGTAGTCCACACCACCTCCAACCTAGCCCCTAGGTCAGATAGTTGCTCCTTCAAGATGACATCTGAAGGCAAGGGCTCTTTTTGAGCACCAGTCCCCAGAGCGCACTGTAGCAGGAAGACTTGTCCAAGGAGAGGTCTGCAGAACTTCCAGAGGCAGGACCTGAGAAGGCTTAGCCTGAAAAGCATAGACAATTGTAAAGGCTGGGTTCACTGGAGATGTTTCAGCTTGTTGGGACTGGGCTCAGACTTGAAGCATGGGATTACAGTTGAGAATAGAGGCAGCATCAGGACCACAGATGAAGATGGGTTAGGGGTATGGTTAAAACACCAGCCAGGTGACATTAAGAGCCCAAGTCAGAAGCAGTTAGATCTGGGTTACAATGCCTGTAATCCTGGTACTTAGGAAGCAGAGGCAGGAGGATTGTTGCAAGAAGCTTAAATCAGAATAAAGACAGAAGTCAAGGTCAGAAGAATTGAGGTCAGGCTAAAATTCAGGTCAGAATTAGACTGGGGGTGGGCATGGGCAGGGCACAAAAGTATATTTCAAAGCCAGAATGAAGGTTGGCTCGAGACTCAGAATTTGTTTTGAGGTAAAGGGTCAAGGGTCATAGTCTGTTTGTTTGGTTTGGTTTTTGATTTTTCCAGGCAGGGTTTCTCTGTGTTCTCCTGGCTACCCTGGATTTGCTTTGTAGACCAGACTGGCCTTGAACTCACAGACATACACCTGCCTCCGCCTCCCAAGTGCTGGGACTAAAGGCGTGCGCCACCACGCCTGCCCAGAAAGTGTCATAGTTTTTGTTGTGATAAAAATCAGGGGTAAAAATACACGTAGCATTACATAACAGGAAAAATGAATCCTGGTATAAATGTTGGGCTTTAGTCAATAATCAACTGCATCAAATACACTCCATTATGAGAAATAAAAGAAGCTGTGTTGTAGGCACGGAGACAATCATTTTGCACTTTCTCCTTGTTTTTCCACAAGCCCAGTGGTCTGGTCTTTTGGTTTTGTTTGTTTAATTAAGGGCAAGGGGTAATAAGAATTGAGACATGGAATTTGTATTGGGATAAAGGCTGAAGATAGGCCAGGCGCTGGTTCTAAGGAGCCACCTCTGACCCTTCACTCATTGTACACAACTCCACACCTTCATCTTGTCCCCAGACAGACTGAGGACAGTTGTGTCATCCTCCTGATGAAGCCTCTGCTGCTTAGGTGGCAGCTCACTATGAGGATGTGTCCTGTCCGTAGCGTGAGGGCAACATTCGTGTCTATGCTCACAAAACCTAGAGGAGAGGCAGGACAAGGCTGCCCAGGCCACAGTTAGCACAAGGCACTCCAGTTCCCTGCCTGGATCTGCCGCCCTCCTGATGGGTCAGGGATGAGATGGACCAGGTTGCTCCTGCTGTACACACCAGCCAGCATGCTGGATGGTCTGAATCAGTGAGTGTGACCTGCTACCTGCTGCCCTCTCTCCTTTTCACGTGACAGTCTCAGGCCACCAGACCCGGCTCTACCTCCTTTACTGCACCGGGGAGTCTGAGCTCAGCTGCAGAGGAAGGATGAGCTGTTTTCTCCTTGACTTCTCATAACTGGGATCCCACAACCTAGATGAAGCTTCAGATGGTCAGAGACTACTTTGAGGAAAGGAGGAGGGGGAGGGGAAGCACAGGGAGCAAGGTCTACACCATCGATGGGGGGGATCCTGAGAAGCTGCAAAGGGCCCTGGAAGGAAATCAAGTTCTACAGGAAACTCACTCTGTGTTGTGGGCTGGCCAGGGTCCTTTCTGAGTCTGTCTCTCATCTCCAAGAGGAGCGAGGTGGACAGATCATGCTGAGAGTAGAACCGAGCTTAGGGAGACCCAAATGGTTGGGTTGGATTTGGAGAGCTTCCCTTCCTTTGGGAGCTTCCTATGGAGAGCTAGGAGGTCCCCAGGCTGAGGCCAGGACAGAGCAGCAGGAAGGGAGACCCACCTGTTTGGGGTGGAAGTTGCCATTGCGGTCACAGTTTGGGATGGGGATGATGAAGAGGTCTTCGTGGGTACGGCTCTGTGAGGCGGCCAGCCGCTCCAGGGCCCGGTGCAGCTCACTCTGGCAGGAACCCTGGGGCTGGGGACAGAAGAGCACACTGCTCAGCAGATGAGAAAGGCAGGAGGTCCAAGCTGGGGCTCTGAGCTAAAGGGGGCTAATGGTCCTGAATAAAGGGTCAAGGCCTGGACGCTGGGCAGGGGCTCAAGACGCAAAACCAGAAACTCAGACTCGGGCACCAACAGTGGATACTGAGGAGAAGGTTTAGACGCTAAGCACTATTAAAGAAGCAATGCCTGCCCTCTGGAAGTAGAAGCGGGAGGGTTGTTGCAAGTTCAAGGCTAGCCTGGTATATTTAGAAGTTCTAGGCCAGCATGGGCTGCAAAGGGAAACCCAGTCTTACAATAAGTAACTATTTTTTAAAAAAGATTTATTTATTTTATGTATATGAGCACACTGTCACTGACATACCAGAAGAGTGCAATGGATCCCATTACAGATGGTTGTGAGCCACCATGTGGTTGCTGGGAATTGAACTCATGACCTCAGAAAGAGCAGCCAGTGCTCTTAACCACTGAGCTATCTCTCCAGCCCCTAATAAGTAACCATTAAACAAAACAAAACAGGCAGTGGTGCGTGCATGCCTTTAATCCCAGTACTAGGGAGGCAGAGGCAATCCAATCTCTGAATTCAAGACCAGCCTGGTACAAAGCAAGTTCCAGGACAGCCAGGGCTACACACAGAAACCCATGTCTTGAAAAACCAAACCAAGCAAACAAAAGGACCAAGAAACACTAGGGAGCTTGAGCCCTAATTTGCCAGTCAACTTGCTGGGCCAATATTCATGTGCAGAGTGGAAAAAAAGTCCTGTTACACACAGGGAACTTCAGTGTTTGCTGAGTGAACAGAGCCCAGGTCTAGTAATTGTGGGATATCTACAAGCATACACATCTGTGGGTCAGAGGTGCTTACCACAGGACGGGGTTCCTCCCGAGGTGTCCCCACGACCTTCATCTTGCTCCGATCTCTCATTTTGGCCATATGCTTCTGCAGGCACCTGTGATCATGGGCACTGCAGGGGTTGAAGCTGTTGTTGGGATGCTCACTCTCATCCTTGTCTATCAGGCCATCCAAGAAAGGCAGAGGTCAGCATCAGAACAGAGCTTTACACTCCCCCAGCACCCCCAGCTTCCTCCTGCACCAGGAGTCTCCATTGCACTGCTGAGTCTTGGGGCAGGAGGAAAGAATATGAGCACCCCCATCTCTACCCCGCTCTTCTGGATCACTTTGGGAGCATATTCCTCTTGAAGTCCTTGGCTTGTTCCTCTCCCCACCCAGGTCACCATGATGAATCACCAGCTGCAGCTGCCCAGATGGCAGGGGGGGTCCCTTGGGCCCTGCAGGGAGGTCTGAGGCAGGCAATGGGGGGGGGGGAACTACTGGATCTTCTCCCTCTCTGCTCAACTCCTCCCACCATCCCCCTCTCCATCTGCTCACTCTTCCTGTCTCCTTCTCTGCTCTTTCAGCATCTGGCTGAGCCTGTTGGGGATCCCTAGGGCTAAAATCATATTTTCCATGAGTGAGGAGCCTGGTCCCAAAGGTTCTCCCACTGTCTGCGTCTGTGAGTATGTGCGTCTGCATGAGAGGGGGGGGGAGGGGAGAGGATAGGCCAAGACGCCCCAGAACAAAGAAAACAGCCACACACATTTCTCCAGCCTCTACCTTTAAGTCTCACAACCTTAAGCTTGAGCCTCCCATTCAAAGTCCGTGTGAGTCAACCAGAAGTAGGCAAAAGGGTATCTGTAGATGCAAATTATGAGGGCAGACCCTGTTTCCATGCCCTCCCCCCCCAAGACTCTATGTGAGCTGCCCCATCCAGAAGACCCTACATTGTGACCTGCTGCTCACTCTTGGCTTCCAGGGCCAGCACGCAAGGCTGAACTGGAGAAAGAGGCTGGAAGGCCTCTCAGCACATCAGAGCCACCTCTGAAATACTCAGACTTGGCAGCTGAATACCGGCCCAAGTGCAGAGGTCCTGCCAGCATTCCAGATGTTGGCAGGCGGACAGGAGGTTACATCTGGTTTGTGTCAGGACTTTTTTTTTTTTCCTGAGGATTTAGCAGGTTCCTCCATACATGGCAACAGTCCCAGAGCTGCCTCTGGGTCAAATGGTATTTCTCTCTGCCTAGCCAAAGCTGGGGAGTTGGTTTTTGTTTTATTCTTCTAGTTTGGGGGACAAGGGAAGAGAGGCACTTAAACGAAGGGACACCAGGCAAGAAGGGATCTAAACCATTAAAAATAAATAAATAAATAACAAAACAAAAAAACAAAAAAAAAATTCTGTTAAGTTCCATACCAAAGTAAAACTGACTCACTCACGGGCAAATTTTGTCTTGAGTGAAGTGTCGAATTAAAAAACAGAAATAGACGGAGCAGATAAGATACCACCATCTTCTGCTAGGTGATGAATGGATAGTCCCAAGGAGGCCCCAAAGCCACAACAAGCTTGGGAGAGTCAGCTAAATTGGATGGAGATTACTGGGACTCACACAACACATCTCAGGACTGACTGGAGGTACCCCGTTCCGATCAGTTTATTCTCTCTGATTTGTTGTCTTTTCGGCCAGAATGCCATTGCCAGACTTGGGTTCTTCTAGGTAAACATGAAGTGTTTTCGGCAGGAGAGAAGAATTTGAGGCAAACATTCTACCCCTAAGCTACTATCCCAGCCCTAATCTCTCTTTTCTTTTCTCTTTTGTTCTGAGACAGGGTCTCATATAACCCAGGCTGGCCTCGAACTTTCTATGTAGCTGAGACTGGCCTTTAATCCCCCTCCTCCTAGCTTTGCCACCCACGTATTGGATTACAGGCAGGCGCCACCACATCTGGCTCCTAGTCCTCAAATTATTTTTTTTAGTTTAGTTTTGAGAGTTTTTAAAGAAAAGGGGTTGCCTCGGGAGATGGAGAGCACCCCCACCCTACAGTCCCAGAGCTATGATCCATTGAACCCTCAAGAGCGCAGACAAATAGGGCCCAGAGACTTGACCACAGCACAGCCTCCCAATGTGGTCTTTCTGTGAATAGAAGCCAACAATAGGAGTCCTTGGGGGCTTATCCATGGGGACTTAAGATGTTCACCATTAATGAGAACAACTGAATAGCTTGTTGAAACCTAGAACTTCGTAGGACACAGAGCAAGCCCAGAAGCATAGTTTATGCTGATGTCAGAATTAAATTAAAGGCCCAATGTCACAGAGGGCTTTAACCAGGCACAGCTGCGCCTCTGAGTGAGTGTGCGTGGTCTACCCTGTGATCCCTGGTCTGAATCTACACTTAGTAAAAACCACCATCTTGGAAAAATAGTTTCTTATTCACCTTGGGTCATAAAACAGATTAAGTCCACATCTACCCACCAACACAGAATCACAAATGTTTACGAACAATCACATGTCCAGACATGCTTGTCCAGGTGTGCATGTCTACACCCCCTCACGTACTCTGACCCGGCCCTGGTCAGACACACAGACCAAGCCAGGACACACTAACATCCGGGTCTCTCTCACCATGGTTTGTTGACTCTCCATTTAATCTGTAACTTCTTCCCCATCCATCCATGCTTACCTGACGTGCTAAGGACTCATCCCGGAGTCTACCTCTAGGTACTGAGCTTTGGTGGGGGAGGGGTGTAGCACTGAGTCTCTCAAAAACATTAACTTCCTAGCACTGTTCATCTTCTAATGCCCTCTACCAAAATCCCAAGACCCTGAGCAGGAGCTGGGGGGCAGATCCCTCGCTCTCTTGTTAGGTCTCCAAGAAGCTTGTCTAGAAGGTGGAGTTGCCAGTGAAGCAGGTCTTCTCATCTAATTCCTGCTTAGAGTTGGGCACACTGCCATCCAACCATGGCAGAAGCCTTGCTCTCCACTCCACTGCAGAGCAGGACAAGGAACCCCCCGGGGAGAAGCTGTGTGCAGCCCTGGCCCCAGTAGAGGCAAAGTTCCCGCTGCCTCATTTCACACTGCCTCATTTCACGCCTATGATTTCTCCCCAAGACCAGCCCCTGAGCCCTGTAAGACACCCAGGCTAAGAACTGAGTGGACCTTGTCAGCCAGACTCAGAAGTGCCAGAGATGCCCCAGAGGGTCACCTAACTGCCCCCCCCCCCAAAATGCCTCTCTTCCTTCATCCCCAAGAGCCTAGCTGGAGAATACAAGATGACCCAGGACAGAGATCAGGCTGTTTCTTTGAGATTTTGCTCAAGGGGTGTCCCTCACGGTTGTTCCTCGCTGCTGGCCTCTAATGAGACAAGAGATCCTGCAAGCCAAAGGACCCCTCTCCTCTCCTGTGGCTCTCCCCAACTTTGCTCTTTCACCCTAAGGTCTCCAAAGTCCCAGCCTCAGCTCCTTCATCTCCATCCTCACCGTCACTCCAATCTATGGACCTTCTACTCTATGTCAAACACCTCAAAACTATGAGACACTTGACAGAGGAGGAAACTGAAGTTGCCTACATGGAAAAGAGGAAGGGAGATGTGTCTTTGCCACTTGAAGCACCAATAGTCTAGGCTATGTCAATACTAAAGAAAAGCTCCAGGTAGCCATGTTCTTCCTTCCCTCTCCCCTAAAGCACAGAATGCTGGGGAAAGCCCAGTTTCCATGACATGACTAGATTTCCAGTACTAAAGTAGGGACAATATTTGCTATGTTGACTAAAAATTAACCCAGCCTGCCTGTTCCTAACTCTGTCCCGGAGGGACCTAGAGCCTGGTTTAAGAACTCCCTGTCCCTAGCTTGACCTCCGCATTGAACATTCTCAGATTTCAAAAGTCGAGGGTCAGTCAGTACCACAATGTGAAATTGTAGACTTCTGATGCATATGCCCATCCCCACCTCTGGTGGCCTTGGTAGTACGGATGGCCAACCTGTGTGAGGGGAGAGCAAGGCAGGCTGGGAAGAGAAGGGGTAACCAAAGGACAACTCACCTAAAGGATCAGCTGAAGCTCATCCCCAAGAGCAAAGAACAGAAAGAATAGACTTATATATCCTTTATTATTATTAAAAAAATTAATGCCCTTTATTTCCAGTCCCAAACCTGAAGACCTAAAAGGGACAATGGCCTACTGACAGTGTAAGGTGTGGGCTGAGCCTCCCTCAGTAATTCAGTAAAGATCCTGCAAGGCTGTGGTACAGCTCCATGGGTACTCCTCCCATGATGCAAAGGTGCCAGGCCATGGCTGGGAAGTACTTCTCTGATAACTAGAAAATACTGGCCATTGCTTGCCAATCAAGTGACTAAGGTCTCCAGGGTCCCTCCACAGATAGTTGTGTCCACTGTGTTCGTAGAAGACAAGGTCAAGAAGCGGGAAGGGGAGGTGGGGATTTAAAAAAAAGTGGGAGGGGAATTAGTGTCTTGAGATCTGAATTCCAAGACAGACGTACTGGCACCCTCTTCCTAGACACCTCTTGACGCTGACTAGCCTCACATCCACTGAGCAATCAGAAACTGTACCAGGCCTTCCAGATCCAGGGGATCTGATTCTCCTCCACACAGTAGGGATACTCCTAGGCAACCAGAAGAGAAGGCTGTTGTAGAGCTCTACTGGTTTGGGCTCAAGTTGGGGAGAGAGGAGACCACCATCTTCACCTGTGGCTAGATGCCCACCAGCTGGAAGGGATCAGACTCAAAGTGGGCATCCTAAAAATGCAGCCCTCTCTCTGGGTCTCACTGCTTCAAGATCAAGGAATCACTCCTCCGGGACCCTCCTCCTCCTCCAGCAATGCTGGTTGCCAGTCTGGCATTTCTCCCAGAATATTTTCTGCTGACCCATCTCTCCTTGCCCCAGGAGCAGGAAGGGCAGAGAGGCACCCCTGGGGTCCACCTCCTTCCTGTTTTCCCTGCCTCCTGCTTTCCTCAGACTCACAAGCTGCAGAGGATTGAGGAAGTGGAGTGGTCTGGGACCCAGAGCAGGAAGCTTGGGGCTGAAGTCCCAGCATCCGGACTGCAACAATGGAGGATTCAAATATCAGGAAAGAGAGAAGGTCCTCGGTGGTTCAGAGAGCTTGGCTTTCAGAGAAGGGACAATAACCAGAGTCAGGGATACAGAGAGGCAGACCATGCAAAGAGCAGAGGACATGCAGAAGGAGTCATTGTCAGAGACATCAAAAGAGCGACGCATCCAAGATGGAAGTGGGAGGGCTGCAGAAAACCAAACTAAGAGCAAGCAAGAGAAGGAAACTAGTCAAGCTCAGGAGACAGAGAAAAAGAGAACTCAGGGCTCTTTGGTGAAATTGCAAATTGAAAGGCAAAGCAGGAAATAGCAGAAGGACAAGAAAAAGGTCCCAGGAAGAAACCTACAAAGGCCCACCCACAAGTGGACAAAGGAGAAAGAGTAAATACAATCTATCTGTCTAGCCCTCCTCTCCTCTCAGTCCCACATACCCAAGGAGTCTCTAACTCTGGCTGGCAACCAGTACTTCCCTTCAGCCCCCTCAGATGGCACCTGCAAGAAGGTAGGAGCGGGAAACCTGGATGTGCCACCCTGGCAGAAAGAGTCCTGCCTTCTTCTCTTCCCCTGCTTTCCAAGCCTTTGGAGGAAGTGCAAGTCTCATGTTCTTTTTACCACTAAGGTCCTTCTGATTTGTATATCCCACTTCACCACAGGGTGATGAGTGAAAGGCCTAGACCCTGGCTCCTCACACCTCTGGCTTTCACCTGAAACTGGGTGTGGATCAGGCTCTGGATCAGGAACAGAAAAGAACCGTCCCAATACACACACACATGCACACGCACATGCTCACACACACACAAACCATCCTTATCGCGCGTGCGCGCGCGCAAACACACACACACACACACACACACACCACCACCACCACCACCACCACCACCACCACCACCACCACCACCACCCTTATCGAACTATTCTGGCTCTAGATGACAAATGTAACTTACCACAATAGCCTCGGGAGCCAAGCTTACCACTGAGGCCAGGCCCCTCTTCCCAAAGAAGTACTTGAGAGGTTTGAGATGAAGAGGTGGGGTAGTTTCCCCTCGACCAGTGGCAACTGGTGTTGGGATTAAGTGCCAGCTTTCTTGGCTGTTCCTATCAGACTCTGCCATGTACCTCTCTTCTCAACTCACGGGGGGCATTGACGGGCCTTCCAGGGCAGCCAGAATGGGAACCAGATTGCAGGGAGGGGGGTGTTTGGTAAATGTGGCAGAGAGAAGGTAGGTGTCCCTTACCAGAGGTCTGCAGGCTTTCCTGGATGGCTTCGATCTCCGACAGCTCCGTGCACACGCCTTGCCCGTGCATCAATGTGCGCAGGGGCTTCTCCACCCCCCGGCGCGGGTAGCAGCGCATGCCTGAGCCACAGCGTGGGGTGTACACCCCACAGGGCATCCCCAAGCCTAGGGCGCAAGTGGCGCAACAACCGCAGCCAGGCTCCCGCACCAGCTCCTCGCAACCCACGGGGGGGCGGCAGCGCGCCAGCTTCTCCTCGGAGCAAGGGGGGCAGTGGATGGCTTCGTCGCCCAGGCTCGGCCGAGGCCCTGCGGCCAGCAGCAGAGCGGCCACGAGGCCGAAGGGCAGCATGGTGAGGACGAGGGTGGGGCGCAGGAGGGGAGCGCGGGCTCGCGAGCGAGCTGCAAGGGACCCGGAGGCAGCGCCCTGAGAGCTTAGAGAACCAGACCTGGAGGGCGCGGGGACACGGGGCGGCCCCGGCAGGCAGGGACGGAGACGGGGAAGTTAGCAAGCACGCTGGAGCGGAGCGAGCCTGGCCACCGAGGCGCTGCGCTGCATCCTCGGCCGGCCCAGCAGGCGGCGGGGGGCAGGGGGCTGAGCGGCTGCCCAGGACCGGCTCCCGGGACTTTATACCGGCCCCCTGGCCACACCCCCAGCGCCGTCCCCGAGGTGGGAGAGCAGGGGAGGGCGAGGGGGAACTGGAGCAATGGAGCGGGAGAAGAGGCCGTTAGGGGGAGGGGGCGCTGGCCTGAGTCGCCGCCACCGCTACAACATCTGAAAGTCCTTTGCTCCGCAGAAGAAAGCGACGCAGTTTGGAAGCGGTGGCCCGCGCACAGAAAGCCTCTGAGCTGGACTCTGGAGAGGAAGCAGGGCGAGGGGAGGCGAAGGGACGATGTTACTTGGTCCCCTCCCTCGACCTCGAAGGATTCCTTCCCAGACACCTAGGCGATCCTCGTGCTGCCACTGAGAACCTGACCTCAAAGCAGACTCAAAATCCTCTTGTTCAGTCCCCATGCCCGGCCAGAGTCCTCCGGTCACCCCCACCCACCCCACCCCCGGGTTCGTCCAGTCTCAACCTCTAGAGACCGCGCTGAAGTAGGGCAAGGCGGTCAAGCACTCTGCAAGGGGTCCAGGAGACTTTAGCCTTAAGGTGCTAATAGGCAGTCTTCTCACTTGCCCCTTGACCTCCGCCCCGGGTTCCATTTGGGTCTTGCTGCACTCTGCTTCCAGAACTCCAGGACAAAGTGCCAAGCTTCCTCCTCCTTCCTAGATGTTTTTCCCTCTACCGCTCTGCTTAGATTCTGGAAGGAGGCTGTCATTGGCTTTGTACAAGATGTGAGGTGAACAACTCTAGGGGGCACCACTCCTTGTACTCTTTGTGTATTTGCATAGTTACTGTAACAGTTTCCCAGTAGATGGCAGTCAAAGATTGCCTGAAAGGGAAGCCTTCTTTTAATTTTCCCGACGCCACTTTGCCCCTGGGTGGCACTTCTATTGATAAACATACTCCTTCCCCTCGCTGCAGTTCTGTTGGAAACAGGAATTGATCTAGAGTCACGTTTGGAGGAGAGACCCACTTCCTACCACCTTCCTTTTCGTTTCTCCCTACGCCTCCTCATTCTCCCCAACCAAAGAGTTCGCTTCAGTGTCTGTCCAGGCACAGTCGGAGGTTCGATGGATTTTGGGGGTGGATGGGGTCGGGAGGGGTAGGGCTAAACATCTGAGGAGCAACCAACCTAAAGACTTCCTAGATCTCTTCCGGTTCTTTGTCCCAGAGTCGGGGTCTTTTCAGCCTCCGGGGAATTAGGCCACCTCCCACTTTCTGTAACGCAGACTGTTGGCGCGGTTTGAGGGAGAAAGGCACCAAGATCCGGACCTGGAGGACAGACCAAAAAGTTGCGAACTGACGGCACCTACTGGCAACCTCTAAGACTGCAGGAGGGTTGAAGTGTTAGGGCCAGAGACAAGGATTCGTTCCCTCAGTCACATCTCAAGGATAAAGTTAGGTCTCTCCTGTCCCATTTGCCATAGAGAAAAGTAAGCACAACAGATCTTCAAGCTCCTGGGGGAAGCCCGCGGGGTTTTTGTTTTTGTTTAGGAAGCTAGTCCCTGCCCCCATTCTCTTTCTTAAACCCAGTCAGCCTTCTACTTTAATGCACGGACTTGAAGTTTGTATCTAGCTAAAAGGCTGATGACCACCACCTATGCCACTTCTTGGAGCTCCTGTGGGAACAAGATGGACCAATAAGGACAGTTCTGAAGCCCAGCACCCAACTTGCCGGTCAGACAGCAAACCCAAAATGAATAGAATTGAGTACTGGTGAAGGTGGGCATTCTGTCCAGGTTTCTAGATGAGACAGATGCCCCCACCCTACAACCCCAGCACCTCCTCTGCCACCAAACCTTCCTCTGGTGTGATCCCCATCACTGCCTAGACTCATTCCCAGGAAGCCAGAGCCCAAGCATGGCTCTCCACATAAGGTACGTTCGCTAAGCACTCATTTTCCGGGCCTTTTGCATCAAGGAGAGAGAAGACAAGTGTGTAATGGAAATAAGTTTTGTAAGACACGGACAGGTGCTCTAGTAGATGTTTATACGGGACACATGGGGACCCAGAGGCACTAGCAGCCAGTTCTACCTCCAGGGCATGAGAAATATTCATTGCTGATGTAATCTGAAGCCAAGTCTCCTGTGCTCAAGAATAAAATAAAACTGGTATCAGCATGATCAGACTAGATTATTGTCCAGCTTTGGCACTCGGCTCTCATTAGGGACCCTGAAGCTCTCTGAGCCTTCAGGACCTGTCTAGCAAAAGGGACTTTGCAAGCATCTGTGAGAAGTGCCTGAAAGGAAAAAGACACCAAGCATTTTGTCCTTCCTAGACCTCCCCTGTTAGGAACTCATCCCAAATTACAGGAGCGCTCCTGATGGTGCCACCTGTGTCTCTCCCACTGAACGGGAGACTCTCATAGTTTAGCGTGCCTCTTAGCAAAAGAAGCTGGTCAAAGAGAATAGGAGGAACTGAAGTCAGAGCCAGGGCTCTGAGTGTAAGTTGTAGCAGAACCCCTTAAAATTATGGATCTTCTACTTAACTTTAAAAAAAAGAAAAATTTATGGGTATTTACTTATTTTAAGTTGGGGGTCTTATGTTACTTTTGCTGGCCCAGAAATTACTATGTAGCCTAGGCTAGCTTCCAATTCTTAGAAATCCACTTACCTCTGGTTCCTGAGTGCTAGCATTGAAGGTGTGCCACCAAACCCAGCTATTTTTTAATGATGTGTATAAGTGTATGTCTGTTAAGTGGATGTGTACTTGGGTGCAGGTACCCACAAAGGCAGAGAGGCCAAAGGCATCAGATCTCTTGGAGCTGGGGTTATAGGCAATTGTAAGCCACCCGAGAACTGCTGGGAACTGAACTGGAGCTTGGGAAGCTGAGCCATCTGTCTCCAGATCCTCATTTAACATTCAAATGGGCAATTTTCATCACTGAAGAAATGAAGAAGAGAGGTAAAAAGGAAGTTGGGGGTGGCAAAATTCTTGGGCTCAACCACAGAGAATGGTTAGAAGAAAACATGAGGCAATAATGACAGGAGTTCTGAGAACTGGAGATGTAGCTTACTGATAGAGTTCTTACCTAGCATGCATGAGGCCCTGGGTTCAAATCTCTGTAGCCCCTGAAGGTCATTTTACCCAGTCGTGCTTATTCTCCCAGTACTTACGGGAGGCTAGCCTGGGCCATACAGTAAGACTATCTCAAACCATCACCACTCTCAAGAAGAAAAGGAAGAGTCTGAAATCCACAGGCAGAGTTACTGGCACAGGCTGGTCCCTCCACCTGGCTGTGGCTCCTGTGGGCTGCATGCTCCCATAATGTGCCTCTAGGAAGCAGAATGCAATCCTATTTCCCTGCTCTTGCCCTGGCCTGAGCGTGGGCAGCCTTGCCAGTCCCTGATTCCTGGGACCTGGGAAGACACTCTACCTGGTGCATAGATGAGGAAACTCCTCCACCACTGTTCCAGCCCCTTCCAGCCCATTCTCTCCCTGACTTGTTGATCAGCCAGTCTCATTAGCTAGCTGCCTTCCTAGGACAATTCCAGACTTCTGTTGACCCAGAATACACTCCTCAGAGAGCAGATTGGGGGTCTGAGTCCAGGCTCTCAAAGCCAATAAAGACAGAGTTGTGGCTGGGCATAGTGGTGCATATATTTAATCCCAGCAAAAGCAGAGGCAGGAGGAGCTCTGTGAGTTTGAGGCCAGCCTGGTATATATAGCGAGTTCCAGGACAGCCAGAGCTACATAGTGAGACCCTCTCATAAATAAATAAATAAATAAATAAATAAATAAATAAATAAATAAATTCTGTTCTCAGGGAACACCCAATCTGATAAGCTTGCCTTCAGGGGCATCTTATCTGATGGAATAGATGAAATATATAATTATGAGAGTTAACACTTTAACTACTATTGACTGTGTCACAGGGAGCTTCATGAAGTCAGTGTTATCAGTGTTGTCTCTTTAAGACAAGAAAAGCGAGGCACATAAGGATTGCATAACTTACTCAAAGTCACACAGCAAGTAGAGGGACAAGGATGTGAACCTAAGCTGTCTGGCTCCAGTCTGCACAATTAACTCTTATGCCTCATTGCCTCTTGAATCAGCCATCAGAAACACTCTACATGGACGTCCAGGGCAGAAGACTGTGACACAGAGTTTAAGCTGAGCATGGGGGGTCAGGTGGAGGTGGCATCGGTATGGGAATATGCCTCAGGTCTCCTTATAAGTTCACGTTCCAGCCCACTTCTGACTGCCCTGGACTTCACTGTGTCTACACTAATCCCCTTCATATCTGCTGACATCCAAGTACGGATAGGACAGCCCCATAGTTGCTCCCACGTGTGGGACAAGCAAAAGCATATCAGGATAGCCTTCTTCCTGCCCACCAGGGCTTCATACTTGCATAGATGTAATCAGGAGAGCCAGGATCTTCAGAGAGGCTCTACAACGAAGAGAGAAGTCCTGTCCAGCCTATCTCTAGAGTCCAGGCTGTTGCCTCCGGACAGGCCAAGACTCCAGGCAGGGGAGGAGGCCCGGAGAGGGTAGTCAGTCCATCTGCACTTGGGCTGTCATGCATCCTGTTTGCTATCTTCAGATGAGCCAGTTCAGCCACTTGCCAGCTTTGTGACCACTTCTTTTCCTCACTACGGTCTCTCTCTCTGTAAAATGGGCTGGGAGAACCCATTGAGTCTTGAGACCCTGCCCACTTCTGGCAATCTTGGAATATTGGAGGGTTTTGTTTGCTTTTGCTTTTTGGTTTTTTGAGACAGGGTTTCTCTGTGTAGCCCTGCCTCGAACTCAAGAGTTCCACTTGGAATTAATGGCATTTACCACCATCACCACCACCACCACCACCACCATCACCACCACCACCATCACAACCACCACCATCACCACCACCACCACCACCACCACCACCACCACCACCACCACCATCACCACCACCATCACCACCACTGGCAAAATTCTGGAGTTCTTTTGTGGAAGTACAAAGCACCTTTCTGACATGGCTCCCAACCCTCTAGAGTCTGCATTGTCTCCAGGCCAATGGACAGCAGTGAAATCTTCCTCACTGTATAGGAAGCCTATACAGAAGACAAGCCAAGTGAACAATGTTGGACTCCATGAAAGCGTTGTCACCACCCAGACAATGACAAGGCTCACCCAAAGGCATGCAGGTAGCAAATGACCCAGCAAGTCCTGTGTGTGATATATCAACTTCCTGTGCACACTCCTGCCTCTGTGCTGGAGCTGTTACCTCGAGTTCAGAACTCAAAATAGGATGAAAAGGGAGAGAAGAAAGTGCAATCTAGAAGATTCTACGGACTCTGCAGACAGAGCCACGTGCATAGAGAGAGCACTCTTGTTGTCTTCCCTGATCCCAGTTGTGTCAAGAAAAGGGCATCCACTTACCAGGAAGGTCAGAAACCCAGAGTCAATGTGAACCCTCTGCCCTCTCTCCTCCACACACTAGAGAGCCCCCAGGCCCTGTCTCCTAACGTCCCAACTCTGGGGAAGAAAGCGCTTGTTACCTACTCACTAAAGAAACTCTACCAAGGGTCTGCTGAGCCAAAATGAGAACCCCCAAAGGGCTCCAAGCTTAGAGAGACCCCACAGAAGATCAATGGATCAGCAAACCCCAGAGAGTAGATTGAGATGCAGAGAAATCCCAATGCCTATACACACCCATATATCCTTTCTCCCACGGCTGTATGGCTTCTCTTTCCCCAGTAGCACTAAGAGTCTGCACACTGCCCTCTGCTGACTTCCAGACCTCTTCTAGGGAGCCATCAGTCCAAGAGCTACATAGTCACTAACATGGTATAAAAACTCTAAATTCTGACAGTATCAGGTTGTACGAGCTCTCAGCTCTTACCGATACAATAAGAAGATAAATCTGTACAACTGCCTGGAAGCAACCTGTTATTCCACCCCTAGAGGTGCATTCCCAATACAAATGTACGCGTTCTCAAAAATGTTCAAGGGCATTCATGAGGTGCTATTTAAAATACTCGCTGTTGGGATAGGAGAGGTGGCTCAGTGGTTAAGAACACTGGCTGCTCTTCTGTGTGAGCTTCAGTTCCTAGCACTCATATAATAGCTCAAAACTGTCAATAACTCCAGTTATAGGGGATCCGAGACCCTCTTCTGACCCCCAGGGCACCAGGCACACATGGGGTATGCAAGACATACATGTAGGCAAACCACTCACACATACAAAACTTTAGAAAATATAGTCACTAGTGAGTTGATGAGGTGCCTCACAGGTAGGGGCACCTGCCATGCAATCCTGACAAACTTGAACCCACAGTGGAAGGAGAAAATGAACCCCCCCAAAGTCTTCTGACCTCCACAGACATATACATGCAGACAAAACACCCATACACATAAAATTAAATTTAAATTTAAAAGAAAGTGTTAATGGTAAAAATTACTGAACTAGAAACTAAAGGGTTCTTTGGAGAGTCAGTTGTTTTGAATGGTGATTTGCTGAGGCAAGGCATGTGGAGAACCCATTTTGTTTGGAGGGTATAAATAGGATTTCATGGAGAGAGCTTGGCTTGCTGGTACAGCTAGCTGTGCAATGCCTGTGGGTCTCCTGTCTTTGCTGATCTTTGCTTCCCTGAGAGAAGCACAGCTGAGAACTTCTCCTGGTGTTCCTGCTGGTCCCTCCTGCTGACTCTGGTAGAGGCTGAGGCCTAGCTGTCTCTGCTAGGTTGCATCATCGCTGTTGCTGACCTGACTACTGAACTGCATGCACTGCTGGTGTATCCGTGAGGTGTTTGAGAACGAGGTGTTTGAGAACCGATCAAGCTGCCGCTGCCTGCTAACCTGTGAACTGAATTGCCAATTTCCAGCCAAAGAGCCTTTCTAAACAGGTCCACTTCCCCTGTATCCTTTCTTTTCCACTACCACTGGTGGGTGGTGGGCCAAAGGGAGGTAAAAGCATTTAAGAACCATCATTCAAAACAGGATTTGAAAAAAAAATTAAGTTACAAATTACCATCAGGAAAAAGAATGGGGATAAACTTAATGGAATATGATTAACAATTATCACTTATTTATCTGATACATACACTCATTATTCACTGAGCTAAACGTTTTTCATTTCTGCATACTTCTCTGTACATATGCTATGTCGGTGCACGGTCAGAGGAATGATGCATGGTGAGCAATGCCTTGGGGAACTGTGAGAGAGGCTCTGGGGAAAAAGACAAGGGCCTTTACCTCAATTGCATTTTGTTCCCTGAATTGTTCTTGGATGTGATTTTGTGCTTCTGCGACAAACATTTACATTCAACTTACAAGACATGTTTATTTTTGTTGGGTGTCGGAACATAGCTATCAAACGCAATCTGGTGAAAGGCTGTGCTGTCCTCACTGTGCCCTGGATCTGGATCTGGCCTTCTGCCTTGCTTCATGCTTTCCCAGAAAGAATCTCTAGCACTTGCCAAGCAATTGTGTTTAAATTGTCTGCCTTGAGAAAGTTCTGGGAATGGGCTGCTCTGTTAATATTTAGTATGTGCTTACTGGCATTTATTTACATGATTTTCTGAACTCAACCTTCCCTTGGATCGCCACTTTCTTTGTCCCTCTCATGTATAAAGGCACACTGGAACTGAAGTAAAGCGGTCTACAGCATTAGACTGTAGTCCACCACATTCTTTAAGGTCCCCAGTCTCACAGACATGGATCTGCATAGGTTGATGAAAGCAGACAGTGCTATACTTTAATGGTTTGGTGTATATATGAGTGTAGTATATGCTTCTGTGATTGCAATTGTGTGTGTGTGTGTGTGTGTGTGTGTGTGTGCGCACACGCGCACACATGGTTTCAAAGCATGCAAAATCAGAGGCCGGCATCAGCCGTCTTCCTCCATTACTCTCCACCCTAGTTTTTGAGACAAGGTCTCTCCCTGAACCTGGTGCTCACTGATGGCTAAACAGCTGGCTAGTGTGGTCAGAGGATCAGCCTGCCTGCCCACTGTCCTCACCACCTAAGGTTAGAGATGCAGGTGACCACACCCAGCTTTTACATTGGTGCTGTAGAATCCTAATGTGCATCCGATTGTCTGTGCTTCAGGTACTTTACCCACTGAGCTAGCCCCTCAAATTCTATACTTAATTTTTTAAAAAGAGACTAATGAGACAACTCTACTGATAAAGGTGCTTGCGGCCAAGCGTGAGAACTTGAGTTCTATCACCCAAAACCTACCTGGGAAAGGAAGAGAACAGATTCCTGAAACAGATGTCTTCTGACATCCAACACACACACACACACACACACACACCACCTAAGTAAAAAATAAAGCATTTTGAAAAATTAAATATTTTGTTTGTTGTTTTGTAGTGATGACTTTTAAGTCAGGCTGCCAGAGCTGTATTCCTGTCAACAGAGTCCAGATGTTAGCCAGTGCCTCAGTGTCCCTGTCTTTCATAGAAAGTGAATGTCACCTAGGGTGACCAAGATGATAAAATTTTTTTAAAAAGAAGGTCTGGGCATAGTGGTGGTGCATGCTTTTAATCCCAGCATTCAAGAGGCAGAAGCACGTAGATCTCTGTGAGTTCAAGGTCAGCCTGGTCTACAAAGTAAGTTCCAGGACAGCATGTTACACAGAGAAACCCTGTCTCAAAAGAAGAAGGAGGAAGAGGAGGAAGAGGAGGAAGAAGAGGAGGAGGAAGAGAAAGAAGAAGAAAAGAAAAGAAAAAGGGAAATCCTCAATAAAAACTCAAAATGGTACCCAATACAATGCATAGTAAGTGTCCAGTGAGTATTTTTAACTGTGACTGACCAAGTGAGTTGGAAGCCAAATGCCTAAAGTGATCCTGGATTTGCTCTTAACTGGCTCTGGAATTTGGCAAAGTGATAGCTTCTCTCTATCCTTGAATGCCCTCAGTTGTAAGTGAGGAAGAGTGTCAGCCCAGCCTGAGAGGAGTGGACAAAACTGCAAGGATGACACTATGTCTGGCAGGGTTGGTGTCAGTACATTAGCCATTGTGATCATAGTTACCATGGTAACCCTACAACCCCACATATAGAGTTCCAGGCAATAAAAAGACTGGCCTAAAGTCATTGCAACTAAATGTGATTTAACCTGTTTGTGAGACAACAGGAACTTAAACTCCATTCACACCCAGCTTTCAACACATACATATGGCACATACACATACATACATACACATGCACATGCATGCATGCGGACACATACACACAGACTTGTATGCACGCAGACA
This sequence comes from Rhynchomys soricoides, assembly GCA_019843965.1. Taxonomy (NCBI): domain Eukaryota; kingdom Metazoa; phylum Chordata; class Mammalia; order Rodentia; family Muridae; genus Rhynchomys; species Rhynchomys soricoides. The sequence continues at coordinate 798,758 of JADRCH010000221.1, forward strand.
TGTGCACACATGCATACACATTCACACACATGCAGATGCATACACATGGACACACATGCACACATACATACACACACAGAGGTACCATAGCCTTGGGGTACCTCAAATCTAGCAGTGTCTCTTCCATCATTGGGCAATGCTGTTAGTGTGAAGCCCCTGCCCCTTGAGCTGCAGTGACTAAGGTCTCTGTGTCCAGGGCTGATGTGTCTTCCCCATAAGCCAGTTCTGATACTCCCAGTCAGGGTGCTGAAGACACATCCCTACAACCAAGATCTAAGTCCAACCGTGGAAAGGCAGGATCTCAGAGAGAAACCGCCGTACTTTCGCCATCTCTCATACCGGGAATCTCTTCTGCTGCAGTCTTGTCCTTAGCCTAACAGAAGGAGCCATACTCTGAAGGTGGGAACTGGAGGGTTAAGGGCAGAGAGACAAGCCCATGTGGCCCCAGAAACAAGGCCTATTGTACCCGATTCCCTAATCATCTGGCCCCCTCCTCATTCCTGAAGCCTGGCCACGCTCCCTCAGCCCATTGTGTCTCCAGAGACTTGATGTTTGAGGATAGCAAATTTCCAGATCCGTGTAGTCAGATTCTCATCCTACCAAATCACGGTACCAGAAGAGCATCAGAACCTGGGCCTTATGCTAGAGGGAACCCAGAGGGCCAATGACCAAGAAGATCTCTGCTCCCAGATTTGTATGCACTAGCTGTAAAGTTGAGAGCCTTGGTGTCCTCCTGTCAGAGCCAGGGTTGCAAGGCCAGCTCTGTCCTTATCAGCTGTGCTCTGTGAGCTCCCCTCTTCAGGATGATTGACCTCAGTTTTGACATCTGTCAAACAGTGATTCTGGTCCCTAATGGATTCTTTAAGACTGTTGAGAAAGACCAGATGGGGGCTGATGGGGGAGAAGGCGGAAGAGGTGGAAGAGATGAAGGAGGTGGAGGAAGAGGAAGAGGAAGATGAGGAGGAGGGAGAGGAAGAGGAGTTGTTGTAAGTTGTTACTTGGAGACCAATACCCCCGACCCCCAAATCCTTGCAAGCAGTTCAGGGAACCTCTAAAGGAAGACTAATGGGGCCAATTCACCCCTCTTCTATCCACCCAGGGCATTGTTTGTAGGATTCAGAACTAAAACAGCTGGACTGAAGCCTTCTTTGCATCAATTAACTTCTCTGTTTCACCAGCTCACAGAGCATCTTAACAACCTTCAGAACCAGCTGGATTCCTTGACTGCTGCAGTGTTCCACCATGAAAAGGGACCAGCTCTACGGTAGTGATAAAAACTGCATGGTATTGGTACAGTGACAGGTAGGTAGATCAATGGAATAGAGTTGAAGACCCAGAGCCAGGCAGTGGTGGCGCATGCCTGTAATCTCAGCACTTGGGAGGCAGAGGCAGGTGGATTTCTGAGTTCAAGGCCAACCTGGTCTACAGAGTGAGTTCCAGGACAGTCAGGGCTATACAGAGAAACCCTGTCTCAAAAAACCAAAAAAAAAAAAAAACATTGAAGGCCCAGAAATGAACCCACACACTTACAGCCACTTGATCTTTGACAAAGGAGCTAAAATCATCCAGTGGAAAAAAGACAGCATTTTCAACAAATGGTGCTGGTTCAACTGGCAGTCTACATGTAGAAGAATGCAAATTGATCCATTCCTATCTCCCTGTACAAAGCTCAAGTACAAGTGGATCAAGGACCTCCACATAAAACCAGATACAATGAATCTAATAGAAGAGAAAGTGGGGAAAAGTCTCGAACACATGGGCACAGGGGAAAAGTTCCTGAACAGAACACCAATGGCTTATGCTATAAGATCAAGAATCGACAAATGGGACCTCATAAAATTACAAAGCTTCTGTAAGGCAAAGGACACTGTCAATAGGACAAAACAGCAACCAACAAATTGGGAAAAGATCTTTACCAATCCTACGTCCAATAGAGGGCTAATATCCAATGTATACAAAGAACTCAAGAAACTAGACTCCAGAGATCCAAATAACACTATCAAAAGATGGGGAACAGAGCTAAACAGAGAATTCTCAACTGAGGAAACTCAAAGGGCTGAGAAGCACCTAAAGAAATGTTCAGCATCCTTAGGCATCAGGGAAATGCAAATCAAAACAACCTTGAGATTCCACCTCACACCAGTCAGAATGGCTAAGATCAAAAACTCAGGTGACAGCAGATGCTGGCAAGAATGTGGAGAAAGAGGAACACTCCTCCATTGCTGGTGGGATTGCAAGCTGTTACAACCACTCTGGAAATCAGTTTGGCAGACCCTCAGAAAAATGGACATATTACTACCTGAGGACCCAGATATTCCACTCCTGGGCATATACCCAGAAGATGCTCCAACATGTAATAAAGACACATGTTCCACTATGTTCATAGCAGCCATATTTATAATAGCCAGAAACTGGAAACAACTCAGATGTCCCTCAACAGAGGAATGGATACAGAAAATGTGGTACATTTACACAATGGAACACTACTCAGCTATAAAAAACAATGACTTCATGAAATTCGCAGGCAAATGGATGGAACTTGAATATATATATCATCCTGAGCGACGTAACTCAGTCACAAAAGAATGAACATGGTATGTACACACTGATAAATGGATATTAGCCCAAAAGTTCGGAATACCCAAGATACACTTCACAGCAACTGCTGAACTGATCATGAGGTCCCAGATGGAGGAGTTGGAGAAGGGACAGAAGGAGCTGAGGGAGTTTGCAGCCCCATGGAGGGAGCAACAGTGTCAACTGGCCTGACCTCCCGATACTCCTGGAGACTGGATCACCAACCAAAGAATACACATGGAGGGACCCATGGTTCGGGCCACATATGTGGCAGAGGAGGGCCTTGTTGGCCATCAGGGGAAGGAGAGACCCTTGGGTCTGGGGGTGTTAGAAGCCCCAGAATAGGGGAATGCCAGGGAGGGAAGACGAAAGTGGGTGGGTAGGTAGGGGAGCACACTCATAGAGGCAGGGGGAGGGGGATAGATTAGGGGGTTTTCAAAGGGGAAACCTGGAAAGGGGAAAACATTTGAAATGTAAATAAAGTATCAAAAATAAAATTAAAAAAAATTTTAAAAAAAGGGACCAACTCTGATTGCTGCTAAGGATGGGACCTGTGTCCTCTCCATAAACAATGCTGCCTCCATGCTGACAAATCCTAACTGGTTTGAAATGGGGCCTATATATACGGGAACCAGACAAAACTTTTTCTGGTTCCCTCCCGCTCTGGCTCCTCCTCCCGCTCTGGCTCCTCCTCCCACCCTGGCTCCTCCTCCCACCCTGGCTCCTTCTCCCGCTCTGGCCCCTCCTCCCGCTCTGGCTCCTCCTCCCACCCTGGCTCCTCCTCCCGCTCTGGCTCCTCCTCCCGCTCTGGTTCCTCTTCCCGCTCTGGCTCCTCCTCCCGCTCTGGCTCCTCCTCCCGCTCTGGCTCCTCTTCCCACCCTGGCTCCTCCTCCCACCCTGGCTCCTCCTCCCGCTCTGGCTCCTCCTCCCGCTCTGGCTCCTCCTCCCACCCTGGCTCCTCCTCCCACTCTGGCCCCTCCTCTTCTTGTGGCTCACTCGTCCTCGTTATTCTCATATTGGTGTTTTTACTTTGTCTTTTAAACATTTTACTTATTGAACTTCACCCTTTCCCAGGTAAGCTCTCTCAATAACTCTCACCCTATACAGTTTGCTTCTGATACATTGTCTGCAAAAAGACCTTTTAGATGCCTTGGAGAAACTGACCAAAAAGGATCCCTCCCCCCTTCCATCCTGAGCCAGAATTCTTTACGTGAGTCCTCTATTTCCTTCTGTCCCTGCCTTTGATGCTGCCACTTCTGATAGTTCATTTCAGTGTAGCAGCTCGGGTAATGGGACCAGTCACTGTCACCCTGAATCACCTGCCCACTCCATTTTTCCAGCCTCTGTCCCTCCCTCATCCCCAATCTTTCCAGAAAAAAAAAATCTGTTTTTACTCTGTAACCAAATTATACAGCCCCTGTGCTGGTTTGAATAGGTATGGTCCCCATATAGATTCATGTGTTTGAATGCTTGGCCATCAGGAGTGGCACTGTTAGAAGGTATGGTCTTATTGGAGGAGGTGTGGCCTTGTTAGAAGAAGTACATCACTGTGGAGGTCCGGCTTTGAGATCTTGAGGGCTCAAACTATGCCCAGTGTGCAACACATTCAGTCTCCTCCTTCCTGCTTTCGGATCAAGATATAGACCTCTCAGCTCTCCCACCACCATGTCTGCCTGCACACTGCCACGCTTCCCACCATGATGATGATGGACTGAACCTCTGAACTGTAAGCCAGCTCCAGTTAAATGTTTTCTTTATAATATTTGCCTCGGTCATGGTGTCTCTTCACAGCAGTGGAAACCCTAAGACAGGTCTCTAATAACTATTTTTCATTATCTTCAAAAACACGTGAAGGTAATCATCTGACCCATCACAGACGATCAAGTTTTGGTTTGGTTTGTTGTTTTTGTGGTTTTTGGTTCCTTTGTTTTTCAAGATGGGGTTTCTCTCTGCAGCCCTGGCTATCCTGAAACTCTGTAGAACAGGCTGGCCTTGAACCTACAGAGATCCATGTGCCTCTGCCTACTGAATCCTGGGATTAAAGGAGTATGCCACCACCATCTGGCTGCAGCCGATCAAGCTGATACTTTTCCCCTGTTACATGACCAGAGGACCCCCCCTCTTCAATGGACTCAAAACTACCCCCTCTGACAAAGACCCTCCTTAGCAGGAAACAGCTTATAACACCCCTGCCCTGCATTTTTTATCTCCTCTCAGTGTGTTAAGAATACATGCTTTCTGCTGGAAAACTACACTTCCCAGCTTCCCTTGTGAACTACAGAAGTCATTTCTGCCCCAGAAGGAGCCACATCTTCCCCATCGGACATTTTGACCACCCACACATATGAGTGACATCCCACCCAAGCTTAGCAGCTCTTTCTTTCTACCTTCCATCTCCCTACAGCTGTTTTAACAACACAAACAAACAAACAAACAAAATGTACAACTCAGCACATTGTGGGATCTCATTCATGATTCCTAGACTCTAAATTGTTGAGTATATACATACTGCCAAGGGGAACTTCTCAGTAGATTTGAGAATTAATGGTTCTGAGTCACTTCCCTATGGAACCTCTCTTACTCTCCTCTGCGGTATATGGTCCTCTATCTCCCTTTGGAGCAGGCCTCCCAGGGTCTGAGCTCTGTAGAAGATCTGGGGATCCAACTCCTCGGTAGTATTCTCAGTAAATGGGGGAAGGGAGGATACAGATGGGGAAGGGACAAAAAATCCCCAAAGCTTCCACTTAATCAGCCAGTTAATCTCATTGGTGGAGAAAAACACCAACCCAATCATCATGACCAAATTAATTAAAGCAGGGTTTGAGGGGTCAGCCCTTGGAGGTGAGGGAGACAAGGTTTTTATAGCTCCGAGGTAGGGGGTTTCCAAATGGGGGATTTAGTGGGCAAAATAGGTGGGGTTATAGGGGCAGAAAACAAGCAGAACAGGTTAGACATATCAACCTCCTGGAACCAAGACACGATTGCAAGGTGTATGTAACAACAGATAGCCATAGCAAAGAGTCTATAACAACCCCTTTAAACAAGGTAGGGTCCCAAGATGGTTAGTAACTTTTTGGAATGAAAACATGATTGCCGTTCTTGGAACAGGCAGTGTAGAACCATCTGTAGTTAAGGTGACAGTTGGAGGATAGTCCAGACATGAGAAACACAAGTTTAATCATAACAAGGAATGAGCCTAGCTTGTCTTTATTGTAAGAGAGCTTTAAAGCCTAAGATTGAGGCAGGCTGGTTCTGCACAGCCCTCTAGAGGGAAGAAAGGCAGCTCCTTCTCCAGGAGTGCCCCAGATTGATAACAGACACAGAGCCTTTGGGACCTCCTAACCTCTTGCTGCTGCACGGGAATGACCAGAAACACACAGGAGAAGATAGCCATACCCTCTTAGAAAGAAGTGCGCATACAAATACACCCAAGAGACTCTAGCTTCCATTTAAAAAGACTGGGAAGAAATTCCCTAGACACGGGGCTGTTAAGGCAGTGTTGGGAGAAGGGGAAACCAGTCCTGAAGAGGAGTAGAGGTGAGCACTGTGGGTGTATGGTGAGCAATTGGTCTTTCCTAAGTCCTGCTCGGAGTACTTTACCTGTGAGTCTTCACCCTGAGTGAAGGAGGAACTCTCAGCACCATTTTAGATGAATAACGCACCCACGGCATACCAAGATCCAGTGACCTGCCCAAGTCCGGATACTCAGCCACATCCTTACAGATGGAGGCAGGTCTGAGACTAAAGACCAGAAGCCAGTTTAGGCCCCTGTAGAGTCAGGAGGGAGAGGTTAATAAGGATGGTACCCTTCCCTCCCCCATCACCACAGCACTTTGGAACTGAGTCCTAAAGCCTGGCCTCTAAGAAATTAGCATCTAGGGGCTGGAGAGATGGCTCAGCAGTTAAAAGCACTGACTGCTCTTCTAGAGGTCCTGGGTTCAATTCCCAGCAACCACATGGTGGCTCACATCTGTAATGGGAATCCAACGCCCTCTTCTGGTGTGTCTGAAGACAACTACAGTGTACTCTGGGGCTGGAAAGATGGCTCAGAGCTTAAGAGCACTGTCTGTTCTTCCAGAGGTCTGGAGTTCAATTCCCAGCAACCACATGGTAGCTCACAACTATCTATAACAAGAACTGATGCCCTCTTTTGGCCTGAGGGCATACATGCAGACAGACTTCTGTATACATAATACAATGTACTCTGAAGCCAGCTACAGTGTACTCACATATATAAAAATAAAATGCTACCTTTAATACCTAACACTAAGCCAGCACTTGGGAGGCAAAGACAGGGGGGATCTGAGTTCAAGACCATCCCGATCTACAGAGCAAGTTCCAGGGCAGCTAGGGATACATAGAGAAACCCTGTTTTATAAAAACAAATTAATAACACTAAGTGCCTCCATATCTCATTTAGCTCTATGTACCTTTAACAATGGATAATGTCATGGGAGAGGGGGCTGAGGCTTATTGCAAAAGTTATGCTGGAGGGGGCTGGAGGTGTATTCAGTTGGTAGAGGGTTTACCTAGTATGCATGAAGCCCTGGATTTGATCCCGAGCCCTGCATAAAGTCAGGTGTGGTGAGGCAAGCCTGTGATCTTAACACTCAGGAGGTAGAAGTAAAAGAATCAGAGGTTCAAGGTCATCATGGACACAAGTTTCAATTCCAGTTTGGGATGCATGAGGCCTGCAGGAGTGGGAGGAGTAACTCTGACGTCTGAGTTTTAGAATAGGCAAAGAGTCATGATCCAATTGAACTTGTGGGGAGACTTTAAAGCTGATCTCTCTCTCTCTCTCTCTTTTTTTTTTTTTTTTTTGGTTTTTCAAGACAGGGTTTCTCTGTATAGCCCTAGCTATCCTGGAACTCACTCTGTAGACCAGGCTGGACTCGAACTCAGAAATCCGCCTGCCTCTGCCTCCCAAGTGCTGGGATTAATAGGCGAGTGCCACCACTGCCCAGCAATGTCTCTCATTTCTACTGAAGCTATTCCAGAAAACAGGGCTGGGACTGCTTCCTGTTGGAACTGAATTCCTGTGGCCTTATCTCCAGGTGGATCTTGCAGGCTTCTAGAAGGATGAACTTCAGGACAGAGGACAGGACTGAAAGGGCATCCTTGGGGAGCATACCCACCCAGCTTCTGTGTTCCCAGGAGTGGGCAAGGTAACATAACTGGCTTCTAAACATCAAGGAAAGCTGCAGAGAGTGACACACTGGTTCTGGTACCCATAGCCTAGTCCGTCTTCAGACTGGACAGAAGTCCTAACTGCTGAGTCCCTAGTGGTCCTGAGCAGTGAAGTCACCTTCCTTTACTAACATACAGTGGCCAGGAGAAGGCTAAAAACACTGAAGACAAGGACCAGAATAAGGTCAAAACTCAATTCCTTCGGTTTTCCCATCACCCAGGCCACATTTCTTCATTGGCCGGTCTCTTTCACTTTGCCAGGAGGGTTGTTGGACTCTTGGAGTTATTTCATAATGGGCTTCTTTCAGAATGGAAAAATATTTAAATTTACCAAATTCCTTGCTGATAATAGCTAGCTTTTGGGGGGGGGGGTAGTGTTAGAGGCAGGGTTTTTCTGTGTGCCCCTGGCTGCTCTGTAACTCGCTCTGTGAAGCAGGCTGGTCATAAACTCCGAGATCCACCTGCTTCTGTGTTCCAAGTGCTGGAATTAAACGGATGGTGTCATATACAACCAGCTCCTTGTATCTATCATTTCTATTTTTTAGCACAGGATATTGAAGCTTTCTTCATCCAGAACCCACCAAGCCCCAACCTCCCATGTCTATTTGAACGGTGCCCTAGACTGCATTGTGCATAGAGGGCAAATATAAAGAGCTCTTGTAGGTTCCCTCACCAGCTGACTGAGAAGTTCCGGTCTCATGACGGCTTCTCATCTCTACTGGAGAAGCATGAAGGAATCTTTTTATCGGTGATGACCCACAGGGGATATGAGCGCTGCCTGCGATATTTGCTTGGCGTCTCTATACCCTTCGTGTATGGAAGGCTAAGTCCACAGCAGAAGAACTTTCCAGAACTAACCCAGTGGTTCTCAACTTCCTAAGGTTGAGACCCTTTAATATAGTTCCCCATGTTGTGGTGCCCTCCTACCATAATTTTTCCATTGCTACTTCGCAACTGTAAATTTTGCCACTGTTATGAGTTGTGTAAATATCTGATATGCGAATCCCCCCAAGGGGTCAGAACCCCACAGGTTGAGAACCGCTGCCTTAGCCATCCTTGAGGGAGAACTGGCGTTGTTTCCTCCGTCAGAAAAGAAAAACTCATCCCAGGATTAAGAGCGAATCTCTGTAATCTCAACGAATCTGAAATAAAGAATTGGCATCGGTTTTCTAGTTTTATTCAAGAAGACAGCTTGGTCAAACCGCTTTGTACTTCCAAAATGCCTTCTCTCGTCAGAGTAGCTGGCAGGGCACATGGACCCTCCTCATTGGTCAGGTTTCCTGTCCGTCCCAGATACAATTGCTATTGGTCCATTTTAAAGCTTCTCCCGCCTCCCTTTACCTAATTGGTTCATTCGAAAAGGCCTCCTATTCAACCGTATGAGTAAAAGATCATCTATGATTGGTTGCTGTAAACAGAGCCAATGAGAGCGAGCCGGTGATTGGTTCCTCTGATTTCGGCGGGCTAGATGAAGGTTCAAATGAAACTAGGGAAGCTCTCCTAACCGACGCGCGTCTGTGGAGAAGCGTCCTGGTCACGGGTCGCCTAGCGTTTCCCACTTGTTTTGTAGCTTTCAGGATTCTCGAGCCCCTTCAGGACCGTCACCATGGAGTTGTCACCGCTGCAGGTACAGCTCGCGGTTGGGGCCGGGTGGTAGAGCCTTTACGCGGCCTCTGCGTTCATAGCTGGCGGCGAGAGTTGAGGCTCCTGGGCCGAGGGCTGGCCGGCGACCGGCTGGATCCGGTCAGCCCCATCTTCTGGGCCTTGAGGGGTCGTAGACAGGGTGAAGCTCTTTATGAAATGATATCTGTAGTCTAATCTGGCTTCTTGAGTGTTGTGTTTTTATTGTTTGCGGGGGCAGATTTAACTCTTCCTGTGATCGGTCTGTATTCTAATGTCCCCTGTGTGTCTTCCAACTGGCTTATACTTGAATTCAGTGGCCCTCTTTTCTTCCCTGGTTGATTTGAAAAACTCATCTTGGAAGGTGCAGAGCATGACAGTTCCCGTTGAGGAGCTGGCCGACCGAGTAGCTCAAAAAAGTCCTGTTTCGGGATGTGATTGTAGCCAAGGGTTTGCATCGCTAGCATCCCAACTGCTACGGCTGGATAACACCATCTGTAATCTGCACGAGACCATGTGGGCACTCAGTAAATATTTTCCCATTAGATGAAAGATACTGAGTGTAGTTCATCGATGACAGAAAAATATTATTATTCAAGGCAGAAATTTCCGTGCTTGCTGGTTTAAAAAAAAAAAAAAGCCTGTTTAAATGGACACCTGTAGCCAGACCTAGTGGGGCAGGCCTGGAATGGCTGCTGATCCGGAGACTGAGGCAGGAGGATGGCTTAAGCGACTTAATGGGACTCATAATCTCAAAAACAGCAATGGGGTTGGGGCTGGGGGTGAACAGGTCTGGGGATTTTTCTCAGTGGTCAGAGCATTTGCCTAGCATGCCCAAGGAAGGTTTTGGGTTCCGTCCCCCGGCTCCACGCACACTCAAATCCCAGAACCTAGTTACAAGGATTTTAATTGTTCAAAACTATGCTAACTCTACCAGTCCCTACAAACAGGGCAGACTGTGATACAGTGTTTTGAGTTTATTATTATTGCAGATATTTTGTTGACTGCTTCTGATAAATGTGGTTAAAAGTCAGTTTTATGTTTACTTCCCCCAATGACTAGCCTGTAAATGAAAATATGCTAATGAACAAAAAGAAAAATGAAGATGTCAAGAAAAGATTGTCTATTGAAAGAATCTATCAGAAAAAAACTCAGCTGGAACATATACTGCTCCGCCCAGATACCTACATTGGCTCTGTGGAGTTAGTGACCCAGGTAAAACCAAACTAGTTAGGTGCACTTGCTTTATTGTTATGTGGCATACTCTGTCAGGTTAATGTTTTTTACTTTACTTATTGAGTGTCACTGGAACTGATCCATCACTGATGCATATACAGACTCTGTGTGTGTGTGTGTTTCAACATTTATTCTAGAAGACTTTACTCCTGGATATGTTGGTGCCTTCCTTTAATCTCTGCTCAGGAGTCAGAGGCAGGTGGATCTCTTGAGTTTGAGGCCAGCCTGGTCTATGTAGCCAGTTTCTGGCCAGTCAGTGCTATGTAGTGAGACACTGTCTCAAAAAGGAAAAAAGAAAAGGCTAGAGTATTAATGACATAACAGTAAATAAACAACTTTCTTTGCTTTTTCTAGCAAATGTGGGTTTACGATGAAGATGTTGGCATAAACTACAGGGAAGTCACTTTTGTTCCTGGTTTGTATAAAATCTTTGATGAGATTCTAGGTAAGTAAGTCGTCTTCTATAAAGATCTACTGGTTAAGTTTCTAGGTATCATTCATGCCAAACCTTCTGTAGACATAGCTCCTGCTCCTCTCATTAAGTGGTCAAAAGTGAGGCAGTCAGGATGGATGTGGCAGCTCACACCTTGAATCCTAGCATTTGGGAGAACAGGTGGGTAAATGTCTGGATTTAAAGTCAGCCTGATCTACAGAGTGAGTTCCAGGATAGTTAGACCCTACCTCAAAAGAAAAAAATTAAGCAGTCTAATAAAGTCCATAAAATTAAGTTTTTCTCTGGAAATAGTATGAACAGAAACAGCTATAATAAACCAGCGAGGTATTAATTCCAATGCCAAGGAGATAGATGCAGGAAAGTCAAAAGTTCAAGGTTATTCTTCACCATGTAGCTAGTTCAAAATCAGCATGAAATGTATGTGATTCTGTCTCAATAAAAATTGCTGTAAACTAACGCCTTGTTAATGGTATTCCTTTGTTACTTATTTTTCTATATTGTATTTCTATATTGTATGTATGAGTGTATTTTTCTATATTGTAGAGCCAATGTGTTGTAAAGCACTTTAATGTCTTCTAAGTGTGTGTTTTTATTTTCTTACAGTTAATGCTGCTGATAACAAACAAAGGGACCCAAACATGTCTTGTATTAGAGTCACAATTGATCCGTAAGTGTTAGCTTTCTGTTTGCTAAAGCTCATATTTTTTGTTGTACTTGTTTTTTTGTTTGTTTGTTTGTTTTTGTTTTTTCGAGACAGGGTTTCTCTGTGTAGCCCTGGCTGTCCTGGAACTAGCTCTGTAGACCAGGCTGGCCTTGAACTCAGAAACCCACCTGCCTCTGCCTCCCGAGTGCTGGGATTAAAGGCATGCACCACTACTGCCCAGCCGTGAAGATACTTTTTTAAAATTAAAGTTTCCTGCTGGTCATGGTAGCACACAATTTTAATCTCAGCAGTTTTGGGAGGCCGATCTCTGAGTTCAAGACCAACTTGGTTTACAAACCAATTCCAGGAAAGTCAGGGCTATACAAAGAAACCTTGTCTCAAGAAAATATATATAAATAAATAAAGTTTTAATTGGTACAGAAAGACAGGAGTCTAAATTGAGTAACCTGTAGGTACCCAACAATTAAAACTAATATCAGTAGTTTTGTTTTTTTCCTTTGATGTTTTGTTGCTTGTTTGTTTGTTAGTTGGAAGACAGGGTCTCACTGTGTAGCTCTAGCTAATGTGTAACTTGAGTATGCTGGCCAAACTCGGGGATCTGCATGCCTCTGCTATGATTAAAGGTGAGTTCCACATCTAATGTCATCAACAGTTTTCTAGTTGGGTCTGATGGTATAGACCAGTAATCCCAACTGCTTGGGAGACTGAGGCAGGAACATGACAAGCTTAGAACTAGCCTGAGCAATGTACTGAGACCATGTCCCAAAATTATACCAGAATAAAAATTTTAAATTAAAAAAAAAGGACTGAGAAGCCTGGAGAGATGGCTCAGTGTTTAAGAGCACTGACTGCTCTTCCAGAGGTCCTGAGATTAAGCCCCAGCAACCACATGGTGGCTGATGATCCCATAATGAGATCTGGTGCCCTCTTCTGGCCTGCAGGCATGCATAGATGCAGAACACTATACATAATAAATAAATAAATCATTTTTTTTTTTTAAAAAATTGAGCGTGTAGCTTGGTGGTAGCATGTGTGTAGTCCAGACCCAGGACTACAAAAACAAGAAACTTAGCAGATGTGGGCAGCATACGCACTTCATCCTATCAGGAAGAGGCAGAGGCAGACAGATCTCTGAGTTCCAGGCCAATTAGAATTACATGGTGAAACCCTGTCTTAAAACAAAACACATTTTCATATTTGCTCTGAAACATTACAAAATAATTTATAGACATGATGCTTAATCATGCAGTCATGGTTGATATAGTGCAGAACTTCAGCTAGCATTTGCAATAATTGTTCTGATCATCTGAAAGTCTAGAAGAGTTTGGGGTTTTTGTTGTTGTTGTTTCTTTTTTGATGATGCTATTGAAACAGCAAGCCAGCAGCTGGTAGTAGAGAATAATTTGGGGTTATATTTCTGGTTTTAAATGCTAGTGTTCCTTTATGGGATAGCCAGGATGTCTGGTTCACATTTTTATTACCCTGATCAGTGCTCATGCAAACTATGTTTAAGGCTTGTGTAAGGTGCATGTTATTGATGACCAAGTACTTGAATACACTTAAGGACTTAATAACAATCTTTTCAAGAATGTTAACCTAGTCTTAATTGATAGTTGGTTGGGTTTTTTTTTACAGATAATATTAAACCAGTATTATTATTTTTTGTATTCTGAGAATTAACCCAAAATAACTAAGATAAAAGTCCTAGTAATTGAGGATATGGATCAGTAGTTTCAAGAACTCGGTGTTCCTTTACAGGCGCCTGAGTGTGGCTGCCAGCACCCACATCTGAGTAGGGGCGAGGGGTCCAGTGCCTCTAAGCTATATGGGCACTTGCACTTTGTGCAAAAAATAGGCACACACACCTACAGACAAATAAATATAAAAAATCTGAGTCACTAACATTTTGTTAGTAAACAGAGAAGTTTGTTTATTATGGGTAATATTTTTCCTTTTTAATGCTTTCCAGTGTGCTTTATTGGGTGGGAACACTAAAGGAAGTAGGAACACACAGGTGATCCTCTTGAAAATGGTATTTTTTCCTGATTTGTGTCCTTTCCATTAGCATAATTAATTTTCTTTTGTTTATCCTATTTTTAAATTTCATGTTTTTTCAGCATTATCAGTATCTACCCAGGTGTTGGAAAAGGTTTCTGTTCCCAACCCCGCATGGTGGAAAAGACTGACCATGCTAGCCAGCTTCAGAGGAAGTCACAATGAAATACACTTGTAGATTTATGTAGTTTATTTTTAAATATTAGGCATTAATTTAGCATTTCTTGTATAATAAAATTTTGTATCTTTTCTCAGAGAAAATAATCTAATTAGCATATGGAATAATGGAAAAGGAATCCCTGTTGTTGAACACAAAGTTGAGAAAACATATGTCCCAGCTCTCATATTTGGACAGCTCCTAACCTCCAGTAACTATGATGACGACGAGAAGAAAGTGACAGGTAGAGTACTGGGAGAAAAGAATGCTTGTTGCTGAGAAAAAAACACACCTTTTAAATCATTGCCTGTGGTATGAGAATTAAAAATATGGAATTAGGGGACTAGAGAGATGGCTCAGTGATTAGAGAATTGGCTCCTCTCCGAGAGGACCCAGGTTCACCTGTGAGCACCTAAGACTTATAACTACATCTGATATCCTCTTCTAATCTCTGTGGGACCGTGCATGCATACGGTGCATACCATACATACAGGCAAAAGACTCATACCGTTAAAGTTTAATACAAATTTTAATGTGGGAATAAGCTGGATATAGTGATCTGGAGGCAAAGGCTCACTGTGTAGCTCTAGCTGGCCTAGAATTCTACTATGTAGATCAGGCTGGTCCTGGTTTCAAGATAGCCAGGGTTTCAAAAAGAACCCCTGTCTTGAAAAACCAAAGGAAAAAGACGAGTGTCTTAGGGTTTTACTGCTGTGAACAGACACCATGACCAACGCAGCTCTTATAAGGACAACATTTAATTGGGGCTGGCTTACAGGCTCAGAGGTTCAGTCCATTATCATCAAGGTGGGAGCATGGCAGTATGCAGGCAAGCATAGTACAGACAGAGCTGAGAGTTGTACATCTTCATCTGAAAGCCTCTAAAGGCCTTGCTTCCAAGCAGTTAGGGAAAAGTTATGAAAGTCCATACCCACAGTGACACACCTACTCCAACAAGGCCACACCTCCTAATAGTGCCATTTCCTGGGCCAAGTATATATAAACCATCACAAGGAGATAGAGAGACAGGAAGAAATCTACTCACAGAGATGTTCCTGCCTCTGTCTCCCAACTGCTAAGATTAAAGGTGTGTGCACCATCACTCTCAACAAAGAGAAGAACTATCTTAAAGGAAAACTTAAAATTTTTGTAAAGATTTAAGTGTTTTATGTATGTGGGGCCCAGACCAGGCAAGGGCTACATAATGAGACTGACTCAGAATGAGAAGGCTGAGCTTGATAAAGCACACCTTTAATCCCAGCACTCATGAGGTGGAGGCCAACCTGATCTATAGAGCGAGTTTTAAGACAGCCAGGGCTACATAGAGGAAACCCTGACTCAAAAAACAAAGGAGAAGGAGGGAGAGAAAGTAGGAAATTGATAAGTTAAATAAAGAAAACTGAAGAACTTGGAGAAATGGCTCTGCAATTAAAGCATTTGCCAGATCCAATTCCCAGTACCTGTATGGGGCTTCACAACTATGTCTGACTCCAGTCCTGGCAGATCAGACACCCTTTATAGGTTCTGCACATATACACGCGCACATGCTTGCACACACACCTCAAAATACTAAAGCTATGTGAGCTCACTAGTAGATTGCTGGCCTGCCATGGGCAAGGCAGTGTTCCCATTCTAGTATTTAAAAAGAAAATAAACATAAGAAAAATTTAGTTGAGTAATAATAAATGTGTTATATATTTACTTGCCTAGGTGGTCGAAATGGCTATGGAGCTAAACTGTGTAACATATTCAGCACCAAATTTACTGTGGAAACAGCCAGTAGAGAATACAAGAAAATGTTCAAACAGGTAAGTAAATAGGTATCTTGCGATTTGTTAAATTGTAGAACAGTCATTTATAATAACACTAATGTTTGGCTAAATTGAACAATTTTTAAGCTACATAAAATTATTTTCCAGAACCTATACACTTAGATTGTTTGCCTCTAGTTTGTGAAATGAATTGTCTTTTTCATCTTTCCTGTTCTTTACTGCTGTAGACATGGATGGATAACATGGGGAGAGCTGGAGACATGGAGCTCAAGCCCTTTAGTGGAGAAGATTATACCTGTATTACCTTCCAGCCTGACTTAGCTAAGTTTAAAATGCAAAGCCTGGACAAAGATATTGTTGCACTGATGGTCAGAAGAGCATATGATATTGCTGGTACCACTAAAGATGTCAAAGTCTTTCTTAATGGAAATAGGCTGCCGGTGAGTATTTTTCTGGGAATTCAGACTGTAAAGGAATTCATGGTCATCATTGTCAACTGCACAATTTGTTCTCCACCCACATTTTTCTTACTACGTCTCACATAAGTTCCTGAAAGAAAAGACGAGACTAGCACAATTTTTAGAAATCATCTCATTTAAAGCTTAGTGAAAAAAATCTTTATTGTTTTTGAGACAGGCTGTCACTGTGTAGCTCTGGCTGGCCTAGAATTCCACTATGAAGTCCAGGCTGGCCCTGTTTGTGAAGATTATTTTGGGTTTTTTATATATGTGGGCTTTTGCCTGGACTGTGTAAGTATGTGTACAGCATGTATGTACACATGAGACTTCTTTATACATTTATTCATGTGTGCATGTGCATAGCACATACTACATGCCATACACTACAAGTGTGTGGAGGTCAGGGGACAGTTTTGTACAAATCTTATATCATGTGGGTCCCAGGGGTTGAACCTGACCACCTGAGTTCCGTTCTCTGGAACACATATGGGTAGGAGTGACTGAATCCTGACATTTTTTCACCTCTATGCATACCATGGCACACCCTCTTTCCCTCTCCCTCCTCTACCTCTTTCACACACACATGAGCTAAAGTTTCAAAATTAAAAAAAGTTTACAATCTTCATTTTCTTTATTTTAAATGTATTTATTTTATAATGTGTGAATGTTTTACTTGCACACATGTATGTGTATCCCATGAGGATGCTTGGTGCCCAAGAAGGTCAGAAAAGGTCATCAGATTCCTTGGAACTGAAGTTAAAGATAGTTGTGGACTTCTGTATGGGTGCTGAGACCTAATGCTGGTCCTATTCAAGAGTAACAAGTTCTGTCGGGCAGTGGTGGCTCACGCCTTTAATCCCAGCACTCGGGAGGCAGAGACAGGCGGATTTCTGAGTTCCAGGACAGCCTGGTCTACAGAGTGAGTTCCAGGACAGCCAGGGCTACACAGAGAAACCTTGTCTCGGAAAAGAAAAAAAAAAAGACACCAAAGAACAGACTCCACAAAGTTGGAGTCCTTGTGGCTCCTCACACAAATGTTGAAAGAAAGCAAACAGCTGGGCAGTGGTGGCGCACGCCTTTAATCCCAACACTCTGGAGGCAGAGGCAGGCAGATTTCTGAGTTCGAGGCCAGCCTGGTCTACAGAGTGAGTTCCAGGACAGCCAGAGCTACACAGAGAAACCTTGTCTCAAAAAACCAAAAAAAAAAAAAGAGTAACAAGTTCTTTTTGAGCCATCTTTTCATCCCTCTCACAGTTTATTATTGATTTTATTTTCCATTGTTGTTGTTTGCTTAAGTTTCCCATTACTTTATTTTAACACTCCCTTCTTTAATTCCTACACAGGTAAAAGGGTTCCGTAGTTATGTGGACATGTATTTGAAGGACAAGGTAGATGAAACTGGGAACTCACTGAAGGTGATACATGAGCAAGTAAATCCACGGTGGGAAGTGTGCTTGACGATGAGCGAGAAAGGCTTTCAGCAGATGAGCTTTGTCAACAGCATTGCCACTTCTAAGGTAAGTTTTGAGAATGCTAACTAGTTGGTTATTTTTGTTGTTGTTTGTTTTGTTTTTTTAACTATATAATATAAAATGCGTTTAAGCCTTTGTCTAAATTATGTTTCCAGTTATAAAAACGATATTTTTTTCTTTAGGGTGGCAGACATGTTGATTATGTAGCTGATCAGATTGTGAGTAAACTCGTTGATGTGGTGAAAAGGAAGAACAAGGGTGGCGTTGCAGTGAAGGCTCATCAGGTATGCGCTTTGTCAGCTTCCCTTTCTGAACACAGGAAGATGAAGGGGCTGCTGTAGCCTCCTATAGAGCACCTGCTTACATACACAGGGACAAAAGACATCCCCGTGACTGGATCATCCTTTATTACAGGTGAAAAATCACATGTGGATTTTTCTAAATGCCTTAATCGAAAACCCAACTTTTGACTCTCAAACAAAAGAAAACATGACTTTACAAGCCAAGAGCTTTGGATCAACATGTCAATTAAGTGAAAAATTCATCAAAGCTGTGAGTACCTACATGGAAATTACAATAGAAATGAGCTCTGCCACTGAGCTAAATCCCCAACCCCTTAGTTAGGGTTTCTATTGCTCTGACAAAAACACTGACCAAAAAGCAAGTTGGGGAGGAAAGGGTTAATTTAGCTCACGCGTCCAGGTCACAGTCAGATCACAGGGTCTAGCTTTGTATAATCCCATGCTGGACTTTAACTCAAGGCCCTCCTTGTACCCCGCTAGTGCTAGGGTTAAGCAGTACACCTCCATTCCTAGCCCTGATCTGACAGGTTCACCAGTCTTACGCAAGTGCTATCTTACTATCAACTTGCCTGTATTCCCCTAAAATACAAATTAAACTGGTTAACCAATACTCATCTTCTTACAAGGAACCTTATTGCCACCAAACAAAACTATTAGATTAAAAACAACAATAAAAAAGTAAACGTAGGAGCTTCCTCTGTGTTTCCTCTCTCCTCCAGTCTAAGCAGTAAGGAGCATCTGTTGGCTGTTTCCTTAGCCTCCCAGTATTACCTCTTCACAGCTGCTTAACCTTGCTGTTGCTTCCAGTCTTCCCCCGCCATGCTCGTGAATGACATTTCTGGTTTCAGTCTTGAAATCCTTCAGTATCTTCCACTCAGGAAAAATCCACCTTCCTTGCTTACTGAAAGCCTCTGTTAGCTCCAGTGTAATATTGAACTTACATTATTATTACTTAGCAAACTTCCTGATCATAACTCACACAATTGTAATGTCTTAATAGTTTTTGTTGTTTCGTTCTTTTTTATATATATATATATTATTTATTTATTTTTATTTATACGAGTACACGGTAGCTGTCTTCAGACACACCAGAAGAGTACAATCAGATCCCATTACAGATGGTCGTGAGCCACCATGTGGTTGCTGGGAATTGAACTCAGGACCTCTGGAAGAGCAGTCAGTGCTCTTAACCGCTGAACCGTCTCTCTAGCCCCTTGTTTCATTCTTTTTCCTTCCCCCCCAAACCTCCCTCCCTGTATGTAGCTTTGGCTGTTCTGGAACTTGCTTTGGAGGCCATGGGCTGGCTTCATACTCACAGAAGTCTTCCTGTCTCTACCTCCTGGGTGCTGGGGTTAAAGGCATGCACCACTTGTAATTTCTTATTTCTGTCTTCCATGTTATACCTTCAACTATATGAAGACACAGATATGGCTTGTTTGCTTTTCTGTTTTCACGTGCATGTAGTGTGCATATGTGTGTGCATGTTTTGTTTCTTTAGGCACATGTGTGTGAGAGATGTTGCATGGATGTGGACGCCCGAGTTGAGCTTGGAAATTATTCTGGATCACTCTTCCACCTAATTCGATGAGTCAGGGTCTCTCAATCCAACTTAGAGCTGGCCAGTATAGCTAGTCTCACTAACCAGTTGGCACTGGAGATTGCCTGTCTCCTCTCCCAAGGCTGGGATCAGAGGTAGACTGTCTTAGCTCTCTGGTATTTACTTGGATTCTATGCAGTGAGCCCTTATACTTATATCCACAAACTGTCTCCCTTGTCCACTGTATCACCAACAAGTAGCTCAGTGCCAGGCACACCATAAGTTCATTAAAAATACTGAGTGATTGAGCTGAGAGGAACCATCTTCCTTACTGGTGACAGCTAACATGGAGAGATCCAGGGTGACTGTGTCACACACACCATGCCCAGTCTAGAAATGTTGCAATTTTTTTTTAAATTTGTTTTGTTTTGCTTTGTGGTTTTGGTTGATTTTGAAATATGATCTCATTAGATAATGATGGCTGGTCTTAAACTCACAGAAATCCACCTGCCTCTACCAGCCAAATGCTAGGATCTATGGGTTGTGCCACCATACCTAGCTCTTTTGAAGTATTTTATTTTCCTGTGGACTTATATATTCTGTATTTGACTGAGTCTTCCTTTCCTAATGTGAATGTTTCTGTTTTAAAGGCAATTGGTTGTGGTATTGTCGAAAGCATACTAAACTGGGTGAAGTTTAAGGCTCAAATCCAATTAAACAAGAAGTGTTCAGCTGTAAAACATAACAGAATCAAGGGAATCCCCAAACTTGATGATGCCAATGATGCAGGTACACATTTAACATTTTTTCCAATAACAGCAGCATACTATGCATGTTCTATACTTAAAATGTTCAGCAGAATAGCTCTCTTTTAAAAAAAAATTAAATAATTTCTTATTGAATATTTAGGTTATTTTAAATTTGTGGCATTTTAAATACTATCAATTTTATAGAAAATACAGTGATCTACCTAATAATTATTTATAATATAATATCAAATGAATATTCAACAGCAGCATAAGCATTATGAGGCATTAGTCTAAGAGATTAAGATGTTAGGCCTTAACCCTCCCAGCACTCGGGAGGCAGAGGCAGGAGGATTTCTGAGTTCAAGGCCAGCTTTGTCTACGGAGTGAGTTCCAGGACAGTCAGGGCTATACAGAGCAACCCTGACTCTGGGGGGAAAAGAGGTTACAATACTCCATTATTTGTATGGGGATGTATTCCTAAAGCCTCGGTGAATTCCAGTATAGCCCCTATTGTACCATGTCTTTCTTGTACTTATGATAAAAGCCTAGAGAGAGCAGCCGATAGAAGAACAGTTAAAGAAAGCAATGTGCGCTTTAGTAGCCATGTCTTATTGTACTTCACTCACCGATGAAGGAAGGTTCTGGGAAATGCTATTATAGCATGGGAGAGATGAGTAAGTTCATACATGGTATTACATGCTTTCTCCTCAGCACAGCCAGGCAGATCTCTGCATTGAAGGCCAGCCTAGCTTATATAGTGTGTTCTAGGCCAGCCACAGCTACCTAATGAGAGAGATGACCAATACTATCATTGTGACGTTACATTTATTTACTACATTAACGATTATTTGAATTTGCATTCAAGTACTGTGGTGTCAAGATAAATGATCTGATAACTGAGGAATCTGCTAAGTGACTAACAGACAAACAGTGTACAAGCACTTTGAGAAAGTTATGTCGATTGGGGCTAGAAAGATGGCTCAGCGGTTAAGAGCACTGGCTGCTCTTCCAGAGGTCATGAGTTCAATTCTCGTCAGCCACAGTGTGCTCATATACATAAATAAATAAATCTTTAAAAAAAAAAAAAAAAAAGTTATGTCGATGTCCCAGGCAGAATTGCATGAAGTTTGGAACCATGAGACAAATCTAATAAATTGTCTTTTCTTGAACCTTGTATGTATGCTATAGCACATGTGCAGAGGTCAGAGGGCAACTTGCAAAATGGTTTTTCTCCCTTTACCATGTGGGTCCCATGTTGTCGGGTTTGGAGGCAAGTGATGTAGAGTTGACTCTATTTTAGGATTTTTGAGACAGAATTGTATTATTTAACTCAGGCTGGTTTTGAATTCATGATCTTATTCTCTAAAGTTCTGGGCTCACAGGCATGAGCTGTCATAATTGGGTGTGAACTTTCCCTTAATATTCTCAGACTGTTGCTAACTGAAAATCTGGAAATAAAGTCATAAGACCTAGAGAGAGAGTTTGGCTTAAGGAGCCTGCACTCCTCTCGTACAGGACCCACGCTGGGTTCCCAGTGCTCATGTTGGACAGCTCCCAAGTTCCTGTAACTGCAACTCCAGGAATATCCAATGTCTCTGACTTCTGTGGGTCCTTGCACTCACACATATAAACCCTCACAGACATAATTCAAAATAATAGAAATATTTTTTTAAAGCAAACCATAGGTAAAGTACTACTGTATTAATTTACTATGAACCTTAACTAGAAAAAAATATGTGTGTGAGGGAACAGGGCTGGAGAGTTGGTTCAACCGTTAAGAATACTTGACACTCTTGCAGAGGATACAAGTTCAGGTTCCCAACACCCAAATGGTGGCTCATAACCATCCCCAACTCCAGTTTTAAAGATCCAGCACCATTTTCAGACCTCCATGGTACACATACATGCAGGCAAAACATTGTCATACATACACACACATATAATCGTTGGGTCCACTTCTAAGATAATTTGTTATGCATTATTTTGCTTTATCATAGTTTATTGACAGTGTGTTTAAATGATTATGTTTGAAATTGATTTTAATGTGTTAAAAATTAATTTGTATGTTTTTATTTTAGGGAGCCGAAACTCTACTGAATGCACACTTATCCTAACTGAGGGAGACTCAGCCAAAACTCTGGCAGTTTCAGGCCTTGGAGTGGTTGGAAGAGACAAATACGGTGTTTTCCCTCTTAAAGGAAAAATGCTCAATGTGCGAGAAGCTTCTCATAAACAGGTAGGTGATTGTACTATTTTTAGAGTCAGAATCTAGGGCAGAAAGTGTAACTCGGTGGTACCGCACTTGTCAGGAATGCACAAGGCCCTGTGTTTAATCCCCAGCACTGCAAATGCTGGGGGAGGGAACAGGATCTATAGCTGGTTTATAGTGCAGGACTTCGTGCTTGTATTTTGTTTCCTCACTCACTGACATCTTAGCAGACCTGATTTATTAAAATGTAAAGTAATGATTCAAAATACTGGGGCTGATAAATACTCAATCAAAACATATGATTTTATCTCTATTCTTTTCAAACACATCTCAGATCATGGAAAATGTTGAAATTAACAATATCATCAAGATTGTGGGTCTTCAGTACAAGAAAAACTATGAAGATGAAGATTCATTGAAAACTCTTCGTTATGGGAAGATCATGATTATGACAGATCAGGTCAGATTTGTCAGCTTTTTAAACTGGTATCAAATGTGTGGGCTCAGCTATCCACCTCCCACAGCCCACAGAATGGCTGGAAGTACAAACATGTCTGACTATTACATGCACTATTTCCCTGCCATAAAAAGATTACTAAAAGCTTTGCCTATTATCTCTGTAAACATCCAGTCAGATATGCTGATATCGTAATATATCCCATGTACAAGATAAGTAAGTTTACTTTTGAATAGGTTTTGTTTTTAATTTGCATAGAAAAATTTTTTGAGAAATTGTCCATCAGTGATAATTTTATTTCTAAACAGTTTTTTGTGCTTTGACTTTTCAATTATTTGTAGGACCAAGATGGTTCCCATATCAAAGGCTTGCTTATCAATTTTATCCATCACAATTGGCCATCTCTTCTGCGACATCGTTTTCTAGAAGAATTTATCACTCCTATTGTAAAGGTATAAATGTTCAAGGATGCAAAAAGACTCATGCTCAATACTGGGTGTACCTGTAACTCTGGCTGTGTTATGTGGGGGAGCCTACAATGTGCAAAGCCATAGAGGTGTGTTCTTTACCATAGGTGTCTAAAAACAAGCAAGAAATGGCATTCTATAGTCTTCCCGAGTTTGAAGAATGGAAGAATTCAACTCCAAATCATAAAAAATGGAAAGTCAAATACTACAAAGGTTTGTAATGAAACCCACATAGAAAGAAATTCTCAGTTTTGTTCTGTAAGGGGGAACTTACCTGTTGTGTTTGTTTTGTTTACCGCTAAAGGTTTGGGCACCAGCACATCCAAGGAAGCTAAGGAATATTTTGCAGATATGAAACGACATCGTATTCAGTTCAAATACTCTGGCCCTGAAGATGATGCTGCAATCAGCCTGGTGAGTCGGAGTTGTGCTGTACGTGTGCATTCTGCTTTCAGGAGTCACTATCAGTGGGCTCACATAGATAGAGGGGTTTCTTATGAAGTAAAATGTTTCTGGTAAGCAAATCCTAGTCACAGAACTAGATACTTCAGAAAATGGGACTTTTGTTGTTTCTCTTTATCTGGAACCAGTTAAGTACCAGTGATGTCTTTCCCACCTTCTAATTCGTAGGCCTTCAGTAAAAAACAAGTCGATGATCGAAAGGAATGGTTAACTAATTTCATGGAAGACAGAAGACAACGGAAGTTACTTGGCCTTCCTGAGGTAAGAGTTTTAAGTCTATCCCATAAAATATGCTATTTAATTGACTTTACAATTGATGTTACACCAAATTAAAATTACTAAACAGTATTTTCAGTAAAAAGTTTGATGTAATAACTATAATATATAACATTAGACCTATGAGATTATGAAGGCATTGAAAAAATATTGTCTTTTTTTGTTTGTTTTTTGTGTGTGTGTTTGGGGATTTTTTGTTGTTGTTGTTTGTTTGTTTTTGTTTTTGCAGACAGGGTTTCTCTGGGTAGCCCTGGCTGTCCTGGAATTTGCTCTGTAGACCAGGCTGGCCTTGAACTCACAGAGAAGAGATCTACCTGTCTTCTGCCTCTTGAGCACTGGGATTAAAGGTGTATGCCACCACTTTCCGGCTCACCTATTTTTTTCTCTCTTTCTTTCTTTCTTTCTTTCTTTCTTTTTTAGTTATGGAATATTTATTATTGCAATAAAGAATGTGTTCAATGTTAATAAACAAATACAATTAATTTGTACAATATACTGAATAGAATTGAAATCAGTTAAGATAGAAACAGAGGAGATATTTTGGAGATAGAATGTTCTCAATTACAAAAAGACAGAAGGAAGCATCAACTCAGATGCTTCTCTCAGTTTATGCTTAATGTATTGAGTCTTTTGTGGAGGAATTCACTTATTTCTGTACAGTCAGGATTTAAACCACGTTCTAACAAATCCTGCCAGCATTTTGAAAAGGAATTTTCAAAAGAATACTCAAACAACTAATGAAGAAGGAAGAAATATGTGGTTACAGGGATTCTAGTCTCTAATGAATAAAAGAAAAATCATGGACAGCTCACTAAGCAGGCGAATCCAGAGGAGACCTCAGACAACCTACTGCAATTGTCCCTATGGCATTTAATAGTCTTGTGCCAACTCACCTATTGTTTTTCAAAACTGAAGAAATGATAGTTCTGACAAATGATAGTTCTGAATGTCTTTATGTAGTACTTTATTTTCAACCAGATCTGTAATACTGTCTGTGGCCCCTTAGGATTATTTGTACGGGCAAAGCACCACTTACCTGACCTACAATGACTTCATAAACAAGGAGCTCATCCTCTTCTCCAACTCTGACAACGAAAGATCCATCCCATCCATGGTAGACGGTAAGTGCCAGAGACTTGGTCTGTTTTTATCACAGAAGGGCGATTGTGCCCAGAAATTGCTAAATTGAAAATGCTAATGATTGTTCTTTTATTTTAAAGGTTTGAAGCCAGGTCAGAGAAAGGTTTTGTTTACTTGTCTCAAACGGAATGACAAGCGAGAAGTGAAGGTTGCCCAGTTAGCTGGGTCAGTGGCAGAAATGTCCTCTTATCACCATGGTGAGGTAAACCCTCAATCTTTAACACTTCCAGAATGCCTTAGAGCAGAAATAATTGGAAGTTATTCTTGAAACACATTTGGTGCAAGTGTAAGCTGCTATATCCATAGTAGAGAACAGCTTGTTAAGATCTTTTAAACTCAAATATGATTGCCTTTGACCAATAGTTCTGTTTCTAGAAATAACATTCCTACTAGGATATTTGTCTGCCGAGTTATATTCATGGATTTTTAGTAAGATTTTAATATTACTATATGATATAAAAGTTTAGGTACCTTGAAGTCTTATGTTTGAATACCCTTTCTGCTATCTGTTTATCTTAGAAAGATCACATCTATACCTCACAACCTTATAAGATTGTGTAACTTAACTGAAGTAGTGAAGATATACACAGACACATGTTTGTTTTCATCTTTGGATCAGAGTAATGATTGTTCTTTTCCCTTCACAGACGTCACTGATGATGACCATTATCAATTTGGCTCAGAATTTTGTGGGTAGCAATAATTTGAACCTTTTACAGCCCATTGGTCAGTTTGGTACCAGGCTGTTTGGTGGCAAGGACTCAGCTAGTCCTAGGTACATCTTTACAATGCTCAGGTGAGTTTGCTTTTAGTGACTTGAAGCAACATGAAACCAAAGGGTAAAATGTTCAATGTTTAGAATAGTCAGTTTTCAGCCTCAGCTTCACCGTTGCAACATTTAGCAGTTGTCAACCACTGTCCGCCTTTAACACTGGCCTACGAAAGGGCTCCTTCATCGCACTGATCTCAAAAAAAAAGCTACTTCCAGCCAAAAAAATTTATATATACACAAATCCTCCAAAACCAAATCCTGGTTAAGATTAGTTTAGTCAGTAAAGTGCCTGCTATACAAACATGTAGAGCTGCGTTCATACCCAGAATTCACATTTTTTAAAGAAAATGTCAAGTGTAAGGGCCAAAGAGATGCCACAGCATTTTAGAGCATTTGCTGCTATTCTAAGAAGACCCAGATTTGATTCCCAGCTTCCACATGGTGGCTTACAATGTCTGTAACTCAAGTTCCAAGGGATCCGGTGCCCTCAGCTAGTCTCCTTGTTCATCAAGCTAAACCTATGGTACACAGACACATGAATGTAAAACACCCATACTCATATAAACTAATTTTTTGCTTTTTGAGACAGGGTTTCTCTGTGTAGCCCTGGCTGTCCTGGAACTCCCTCTGTAGACCAGGCTGGCCTTGAACTCAAAGAGATACCTGCCTCTGCCTCCCAAGTGCTGCTGCTGCTGCTGCTGCTTCCTCTCCTTCTCCTTCTCCTTCTCCTTCTCCTTCTCCTTCTCCTTCTCCTTCTCCTTCTTCTCCTTCTCCTTCTCCTCCTCCTCCTCCCCCTCCTCCTCCTCCTCCTCCTCCTCCTTCTCCTTCTAATCTTTTTTCTTCTTCTTTTTCTTTTTTAAAATCCTGAATTGTCCTTCTAAAAAACAACTTGCTCTCCTTCAAATTGTTCAGGCTAAAAAACTTGAAGTCACCCCTGACTCTTAACACTTTATTCAAATTATTAGCAAGTGTTGTGATTTCTGCACTGGAAAAATAGTGAGCATTCACCTCATTACCTTCCCAGTTAGTACCTCAGCAAGCAGACATGGCTCCATGAGGAAAGCTCTTGCCAGCAAGCAAGGACCTGAAGTTTGAGTCCCAAGACCCATATAAAAGCTGGGTGCAGTACTAGCACATGTCTGTAATCCCAATGCTCTGATGGCATTGTGGAGGTGGAGGCAGTTGAGTCCCTGTAAGCTTGAGGGGGTGAGGTGGGGCTGTGTGTGTGTGTGTGACAACAACAAGGTAACCTGGCATCACCATAACAAACGAAACCCTGTTTCAAAAAGGTGGAAGTGGGGACTGACATCCGGGGTTCTCCTTGCACCTCCATATGTGTGTCTACATTAACACTCTACACATACATATTACATACACATATACTCAACATATATACACGGAGAGAGATAGAAAAGAGAGATGGGAAGGAACGCATATGTTGCCCAGGTTGAACTAACTGCTGGCCTGAAGTAATCCGTTTGTTGCAGCTTTCCACAGGCACATGCCCATACTTCACAGTTTGACATTCGCTCTGTCATTTTTGTAAGTCCTTACCCACTTTAGCATTCTTTGTGTCCATAAATGCACGTCTGGGCAACCTTGGGTGCATCCACCCCTTTTCTTTTTTTTTAAGGCAACCCTCTCCTGACCTGGAATTTGGTGGGCTAGGTAGCCCATCTCTTTTCGCTTGCCCAGCACAAGGGTTGTAACTGGATGTGGGTTGTTCTGGGACTAACACTCAGGTCCTTGTGCTAGCATATGGACTGAGCTGTCTACCCAACCCTGGCACCGGCTTTATTTGGTTTGGTTTTGATTTGGATTTTTTGAAGCAGTCTTAATATATATCCAAGGTAAGCCTCAAACTCAAAATCCTTCTCTGACTGCATCTTCGGGTACCAGGGTTATAGCCATGTTATACGATAACACTTAATTCTTGGCACCCTAAATAATCTGTTGCTTCATTTTCCTTTTTAGCACTTTGCCCTACAGAATACATGTTCATTATCTGTCTACTTATACTAATCTTGAGCTTGAGAGGTTTGTGTTTGGTGTTAAAGCAAGGTCTCACTATGTTCCCTAACTGGCCTAGAAGTCAGAGAGCTGCCTGTCTTTGCCCACTGAGTGCAGGCTTGTGTCTCCCTGCCCAATTGAGTGTGAAAAGTGTCAGGGCCATTTTCTAAATGATGTTCTTTGCTTTCTTAGCCCTTTGACTCGGTTGTTATTTCCGTCAAAAGATGATCACACATTACGGTTTCTATACGATGACAACCAGCGCGTTGAGCCTGAGTGGTACATCCCTGTTATACCCATGGTGCTGATAAATGGTGCTGAGGGCATCGGTACTGGGTGGTCCTGCAAAATCCCCAACTTTGATGTCCGTGAAGTGGTAAATAATATCAGACGGCTGTTGGATGGAGAAGAGCCTCTGCCCATGGTAAGTGCTCTGGGTTAGAACTGTTCCTCCTCAGGCACAGCTGAGGAGGTCGGACGGTCAAAAAGGGTTCAAGTATGAGCTTTACTTCATAGTTTAGATTTGTTTGGTATGTAACATTTGGAAAACTTTTGTTATTAATTTAGCTCCCAAGTTATAAGAATTTCAAAGGTACTATTGAAGAACTGGCTTCAAATCAGTATGTGATTAATGGAGAAGTAGCTATTCTGAATTCTACAACCATTGAAATCTCGGAGCTTCCCATCAGAACATGGACCCAGGTAAGTAACTATTGATTTCTTGGTTTTATTGAGACAAATATATTTTTGCCGTTGACTGTTCAAGAGACTCCTTCCCAAAGGATTATTTATTGTGTCTTGGTTTGTTCCTGGTTTTTAGACATATAAAGAGCAGGTTCTAGAACCCATGTTGAATGGCACTGAGAAGACACCTCCTCTAATAACAGACTATAGGGAATACCATACAGATACCACTGTGAAGTTTGTCATAAAGATGACTGAAGAAAAATTGGCAGAGGCAGAGAGAGTCGGACTACACAAAGTCTTCAAACTCCAGACTAGTCTCACTTGCAACTCTATGGTATGTCTTATTCCATAAGAGGTAATATTTCAAAACTGTTGATAGAATCCTAGCACTTGGGGGACAGGGATAGGGAGATCCCTATGAATTCCAAGTTACCCTGGGCTATGTAGTCAGACCCTGTCTCAGAAAGAAAGGCTGGAGAGATGGCCAACTGTTACAAGCACTTAGTACTTGTACATCGGATCTGTGTTCAGTTCTTAGCACCCACATGGTAGTTCACAACTGTTTGACTCAGTCGTAAGTGATTCACGGTCTCCTCCTCTGGCCTCCATGGAATAGTACTACAGCACATGTTGCAAATATATACATGCAGGCAAACGTCCATATTCATAAAAAAAAAAAAATTAAGGGCTGGAAAGATAGCTCAGCAGTTAAGAGCACTGACTGGTCTTCCAGAGGTCCTGAGTTCAATTCCCAGCAACCACATGGTGGCTCACAACCATCTGTAATGGGATCTGATGCCCTCTTCTGGTGTGTCTGAAGATAGCTACAGTGTACTCATATACATAAAATAAAAATTAATCTTTAAAAAAAAAAAGATTTTAAAAAATTTTAAATATCAATTTTAAAGGGTATATCAGGCAACTTTTATAAGGGTTACCCAATTTGTTGATCATAGTTTGAATGTTGCTTTTCTTTTCCAGGTGCTTTTTGACCATGTAGGTTGCTTAAAGAAATATGACACTGTGTTGGATATTCTTAGAGACTTCTTTGAGCTCAGGCTTAAATATTATGGATTAAGAAAAGAATGGCTTCTGGGAATGCTTGGTGCGGAATCTTCTAAACTGAATAATCAAGCTCGCTTTATATTAGAGAAAATAGATGGCAAAATAGTCATTGGTATGTAAATCCCTAAATGTTTGAGAGAGCTTTTTCTGGGTTGTTTATTATATGAAAGGCTCTAGTGGTACTTGGGCTCAAATACAGGGCCTTGTACTTGCTAAGCATGTGTTCTGCATTACCTAGATTGAGCATCTAAAGAAATCAACACTCAAGTTATTGTTTACAGGAGAAACTAGAGGAGTAAAGACCTTGTGTGGGGTTGGGGTGTAGCTCTCACGGTGGTGGAATGCTTTCCTGACATCCACAGATCCTAGATCCAACCCCAGCAACTGCATCAGCTTAGTGTGCTAGAGTGTGCTGTGACTCCAGCACTGGGGAGGGGAAGTAGGAGAATCAAGGCTGTTGAGCACATGAGACCTTGTCTGAGGGAAAAATCTTGTGTAACTAATTGATCACAAGAAGAGACACTGATCTGATCTTAAAATGAAGGAAGGTTATAAATGCCTTGTAAGCACAGAAGACTGGAAAATGGCAAATCTTACTGATGTTTTGCCTTTTATTTTATTGGAAATTTCATAAGCAATTAACAGGGTTTAAATGAGTAGGAATAGAGTCTTGATTAAAGCTGGATATAAGAAGGAAGATGAGAAGATGCAGCCCAGCTCTAGCCTGATAACTAAGAAAGTTAAATTATAAGAAGTCCCAATCTATGATAGCATTAGTTGCTGACAATCAGAATAATTTTCTCTTAGTACACAAAAAAGTTTAGCTTAATAGGTTAATGTTTCGCCGGGCAGTGGTGACACACGCCTTTAATCCCAGCACTTGGGAAGCAGAGGCAGGCGCCTTTCTGAGTTCGAGGCCAGCCTGGTCTACAGAGTGAGTTCCAGGACAGCCAGGGCTACGCAGAGAAACCCTGTCTCGAAAAATCAAAAAAAAAAAAAAAAAAAAAGTTTAATGTTTCTTCTCATACCTACTTAAAATCACTAACATCAGCCACTGTCTTTCACAGGTAATTTTGTTTCCTGTAGATGTATAATGCTGGGGTAAAAGGGAGCTTGTATTTCGCTAACAGGAGTTAAGAAGTACTAGGATGGCCTAGTCTTCTTGCAGAATAAATATGGAGGGTATGAAAGTGTAATCCAGGGAGTTGGAGAGACGGCTCAGTAGTGTGGCTCTTGTTGCTCTTACAAAGATCCTAAGTTCAGTTCCCAGCACCTACATAGCATAACTCCAGCCCCAGGGGCTCTGATGCCCTCTTTGGCCTGCATAGAACACCAGACACACGTGAACATGTATAAATGTAGGCAGAACACTCATACTGGACGGTGCTGTCATGTGCTTTTAGTCCCAGAACTCAGGAGGCAAAGGCAAGCAGAGCCCTGAATTTGAGGCCAGCCTGTTCTATGTCTCAAGTTTCATAACAGCCAGGGCTACACGGAGAAACCCTGTTGCTAATAATAACCTACGTCAAATTAAGTGATGGAGCTTGGTACTCTAAAACTATATTGCTAGTGATTGTGACTGGAGAAAGGGAACAGACATGCCCTGTGCTTCTGTAACTAAGGGAATCAAGCTGATAGGAGCAAATTGTCCTAAAGCCTAGCCCAGTGAAGTGTTGAAATGAAAGCCGGAAAAAACTATTGAGTCCCAGGCTCTTCAGAAGTCGAGGCTTTCCTTCTATTTTGAGAATTATGTAGATTACAGCCTCATCTACGGCCTAACTGTCCCCTGGTAACTCCTTTGTCCTGGCTTACAGAAATTTGTCTGATCTGGGCAAAAATGTAGACAAAACATAGACAGTTTTGCAGGGAGGAGGGTTGGGGTAGGGGAATTGTTGGTTTCTTTTTCATGGCAGGGTTCTCTGTGTAGCCTGGCTGTCCTGGAACTCACTCTGTAGACCAGGCTGGCCTCGAACTCAGAGATCTGCCTGCCTCTGCCTCCTGTGTGTTGGGATTAAATGTGTGTGCTGCCACCACCTGGATCAAATTTTCCAGTTTTAATCTTTTGGCTTAATGTAGGAATTCCCTGTTTTTTTAAATCTTACTCAAAGCTTCTCTCTTTTTTTAATAGAAAATAAACCTAAGAAAGAATTAATTAAAGTTCTGATTCAGAGAGGATACGACTCTGACCCCGTGAAAGCCTGGAAAGAAGCTCAGCAAAAGGTAGTTTCTTCGTTAGCCACTTGCTAAGCTCCACGTGTGTTCATCCTATTTAGCTAATCTCTTGCTATGACACTCATGCAGGCAGAACACCACACACAAAATGAAAATGGAAAAAACGTGCGGGCGGTGGGCACACGCCTTTAATCCCAGCACTTGGGAAAAAACATAAAAAGAAAAAAAGAAAGAAAGAAAAAAATGGAAAAACACTTAGTTAAAAAATGTAAAATTTATTTTCTAGCATTTCTAGAGGTCACAAGTACAAAATGAAGGAACCTGTATGTTTGTATTTCATAGTCTGCATTTAATTCACCGTTTAGGTTCCAGATGAAGAAGAAAATGAAGAAAGTGACAATGAAGCCAGCACCAGCGACTCTGCAGCAGAGTCTGGCCCAACTTTCAACTACCTTCTTGATATGCCCCTGTGGTATCTAACCAAGGAGAAGAAAGATGAATTGTGCAAACAAAAAAACGAGAAGGTACGCTGCAGATAGGAGGGTGCTTGTTGTTAATGTCCTTCTGGTGGGAAGGGTTGTGCTCTGTTTAAACAGCTTTATTAACCCCGTTTTTTGTAATCTTATAAAGGAACAAGAGCTCAACACATTAAAGAATAAGAGTCCATCGGATTTGTGGAAGGAAGATCTGGCTGTTTTTGTTGAAGAACTAGAGGTATGCATTTTATAAAGCCATAGTAACATGCCCTTTCTTAAGCATTTATTTTACTTATAAATGTATGTGGGGGCAGAGGGAGAGTAAGTACAAGTGCCCACAGAAGCCAAAGGTGCCAGTCTCCTAGAGCTTTAGTTGCAGGCAGTTGTGAGTCACCCAGGCTGGGTGCTAACACCCGAACTCCTCCTTGGCAAGAGCAGCAAGGGCTCCTAACCACTGAGCCATCTGTCCAGCACAGCAGCATTTGTTTATCAAGAAAGTTCACATTTGATAAAAGTAAAAATATAGGAAGAGAATGAATATATGACAAAATAGTGAAAAGGCTAGCTGTGGTAGCCACGTAGATAATCAGCCCTCAGACTAAGGCAGGGACATCACAAGTCTGAGGAGCCTAGGCTACCCAGTGAATTCAAGGTCAGACTAAACTATATACGTAGTAAGACCGTGTCAAAAACCAAGGATTAGGATATAATTATAGAGCACTTCCTTTACCTGTGTAAACCTTTGCTCTCTATGCTTAGCACTTCAAAAAATAATAATATAGCATGTGGCTAAGTGAACATAAAAGAACCCTGGCTGGGGTGGTGTAGGCCTTAAATGTAGAGGCAGGTGGATCTCTTGAGGCCAGAGTGAGTTCTAGGACAGCCAGGACTACACACAGAGAACCCATCTGGGGAGGAGGGAGACCCACACATTAGGCAGTATTTGGTACACACAGGGACTTGGAGGCCATCCTGCACAACACGAGAACAAAAGCAGAGAGAGGGCAGTCAAGATGGCTCAGCCTGTACAGCCTGGCAACATGAGTTCAATCCCCAGAGCCCAGGTAAGGTGGCAGGAGAGAAGCGACTCCACAAAGTGGTCCTCTGGTCTCTGTATGCTTACTGTGGAGTGTACATGACCATCCAAGCACTCAGTAATGTTAATAGACTTTTAAAGAGAGAGGGGAAAAAACGTCTTATTAAATAATAGCATGAAGCAAATGGTGGCAAGAAATAAACTAAAACTATTATTTTTACCAAAGAAAAGGCTAGACTTAATTCACTTTTAGGGGTAGTCCCTCAGTTTCAGAATGTCCTATGTTGCTTAATCCCCCGAACAATACTTAGTTTGTGGTTATTACAAGTATATGTATGTGGTTTACCTTGTAGCACAGCTTCCTCTTTGTTTCAGAAAGGTTAAGTGAGACGTTAGACATAGGTGCCTCTGTCCCTGCCTTTTCAAAGTGAGCCCGTATTGCATCCTCACCAAGGCTGGCCACCAGGTCACCTGAAGTCGTACAGTTGTAAAGTTTGCTTAACTGTCGCTTTTCAGGTGTTGTGTTCCCTCCACTACACATTTCTTCTCACTCTTCCTTCCCTCTCTCAGGTTGTCGAGGCCAAGGAAAAAAAGGATGAGCAACTAGGACTTCTTGGAAAGGGGGGGAAAGCAAAGGGGAAGAAAGCGCAGATGTCTGAAGTCCTGCCTTCTCCTCTGGGAAAAAGAGTCGTTCCTCAAGTGACTGTGGAGATGAAAGCTGAGGCAGAGAAGAAAATTAGGAAGAAAATTAAGGTAATACTTTAAGCAAATTTCTCTATAGAAACTGACTAAATTAGGACCAGTCAGATGGCTCAGGTACAGGTGTGAATCACCAGATTTCAGTCCCTGGGACCACATGGTAGAGAAAGAGAACTGACCTCTGACCATAAATAAGTAAGTGTAATGCCATTTTTTTCCAGTGGAGTATTTTATATGTAAATTTCTAACTCTATTGTTTGAAATTCATCCTATACCCAACTAGCTTTCCATTTTTCAAGCATCCATTTTTGAGTCCTTAAATATTAAAGATCATAACTATACCTTTATTTGGATCTTTTAATATTTTATGTCTATGGATGTTTGCCTGCACCGCATTCATTGTCCACAGAGACCAGAAGAAGACATCGGATCCCCTGGAGCTGGAGTTATAGACAGTTGTGAACCTCCATGTGGGCTCTGGGAACTGAACCCTGGTCTTCTGAAAGAGTAGCCAGTGATCTTAACCACTGAGCCATCTCTCCAGTCCTTTAATTGAGACTTCTTTTCTTTGTTTTGTTTCCAGACAGAGTCTCACTATTTAGCTCTGGCTCTCTTGGAGCTTACTATATAGACCAGGCTAGCCTTGAACTCTGCTCTCCAAGTGCTGGAATTAAAGGCCAGCTTATTTTAGATTGCTTAACCAAAACCCAAAGAGAAATATATTCTTTCACTGTATTTGTGTCTATCTATCTATATGTGTGGATATCTGACTTTATTATTCCATAAGGCAGAAGTGAGTGGTTTTGTCCTGCTGAGTTTTTTTATTTTCTATATGTTGCTGTCCTTTAGAGTGAAAACGTTGAGGGTGCACCTGCTGAGGATGGTGGGGAACCAGGAAGCCTACGGCAACGATTAGAGAAGAAGCAGAAGAGCGAGTCAGGTACTGCAGTGTTGGGCCAGGTGGTATAGGCTCACCTTTACAGTGTTATATAGTCTACATAGATAGTGTGTTTGTACAGTTAAACTAAGTATTATAAAGAAAGGGCACATGAGTTATGTCTGAACCCTGTGTTGCACTTGGTGTTTGATTTATTTTAGAAGAGACTCTTACAGTTACTAATTTAGTGACTTGAATTCCTTAGTTGGAATCTAAAGTAGCTCCCACCCCCTTTCTAGGAAGTCCTGCTTGTTTTTTCTTGGCTTTAACGGCCTACAGAAGAGAGATGTGAGCAAATTCATAAGTGTTAAAGCATTGTAGCTCCTGAGACTGCCTTTACAGTCTGTGAGCAAACATGGGTGACAGAAAGAACAAGGAATAACTCATAGTGACCCCCCCCCAGACCTCATCTCAGACATCTGTTTCTGATGTTTAGACATTTGTGTCACATTATTTACTATAAATACATCATATACTTGTGGGATTAAATGGCCAAACTCTATGCTCTTTAGGAAGAGGAAATGTGTCTGTTTCTACTCATGCTTCTGCCTTCAGCCCCATTACAGTATGTAGGTAATGGTGTAGAAACCAGAGTATATCAATATAGTTAGTTTCTGAGCCAGTGGAGTGGCTTAGCGTGTACAGGACCTTGCCATTAAGACTAACAACTTGAGTTTGGTCCCTCTAACCCATTTGGCAGAAGGAGAGAACCAACTCACTGTAAGTTGTCCTCTGACCTCTCTATTCAGTGCACACATACATGCGCACATGTGTGTGTGCGCACACGCACACACACACAAAAGTAATAATATAAAACTTTTCTAAAGAATAAATTCCTGGGGCTGGAGAGATGGCTCAGTGGTTAAGAGCATTGATTGCTCTTCCGAAGGTCCTGAGTTCAAATCCCAGCAACCACATGGTGGTTCACACCATCTGTAATGAGATCTGGTGCCCTCTTCTGGGGTGTCTGAAGACAGCTACAGTGTACTTAACATATAATAAATAAATCCTTTTTAAAAAAAAAAAAAAGCACTGACTGTTCTTCCAGAGGTCCTGAGTTCAAATCCCAGCAACCACATGGAGGCTCACAACCATCTGTAATGGGATCTGATGCCCTCTTCTGGTATCTGGAGAGTGCTACAATGTGCTCATATACATAAAATAAATAAATCTTTTTTTAAAAAAGAGTAAATTCCTATCTCCTTTCTAGGTACCACGGCAAAGAAGCAAACTATGTTGCCATTTAAGCCTATCAAAAAAGGGAAAAAGGAAAACCTCTGGTCTGATTCTGAGTCAGATATGAGCAGTAACGAAAGTAACTTTGACGCCCTTCCACAAGAAAAAGAGCAAAAACATGCTGCAGGTAAGGAAAACTACAGAAGCCCATGCTAGCAGTGCCTTAAGATTTAGGTGGCCAT
This sequence comes from Rhynchomys soricoides, assembly GCA_019843965.1. NCBI lineage: Eukaryota > Metazoa > Chordata > Mammalia > Rodentia > Muridae > Rhynchomys > Rhynchomys soricoides. The sequence goes on from JADRCH010000221.1 coordinate 835,281, forward strand.
TGGGTGGTGGTGGCACACACCTTTAGTCCCAGCACTTGAGAGGCAGATGCAGGCAAATCTCTGAGTTCAAGGCCAACCTGGTCCACAGAGTGGATTCCAGGGCAGCCAGGGCTACACAGAGAAACCCTATCTTTAAAAAAAAGAAAAAGAAAAAATAATGTAGTGTATTACATATTCCTAAAATATAAAGTCAGGGGCTGGAGAGGTTGCTCAGTGATTAACAGCACTGGCTGCACTTGGCTGGAGTGTATTCCTTTAATCCCAGCACTTGGGAGTCAGAGACAGGAAGATTTCTGAGTTCAAGGCAGGCCTGGTCTACAAAGTGAGGTCCAAGACAGCCAGAACGGTTTCTCAGAGAAACTTTGTCTTAACCCTCACCACCACCAAAAATAATAATAATAATAATAATAAGCACTGGACTGGCTGCTCTTCCATAGTACCTTGGTTCCATTCCCGACATCCACATGGCAGCTCACTACCAACTGTAACTTCCAGTCCTGTGGATCTAATTCTCTCTTCTGGCCCCCACTGGAATCAGGCATCCACATAGTACGCAGACATACATGCAGGCAAAGCACTCACACACATGAAGCAAAATGAGAGCTGTGGTAACACACACACACAGCAAATAGCCTGTGCTTAAGGCTGTGTCCTCTTTGCTTATTCATGTATGTATTCAACAGCAAAAGCCAAATTCACAGTGGATTTGGACTCCGATGGATCAGGTTTGGATGAAAAGGATGAGAATGAAGATTTCTTCCCATTAGATGCTACTCCACCTAAGACCAAAATCCCCCCAAAGTAAGTACTTTATCTAACGTAGAGTTAATCATGGCTTTTGAATAATCATTGGTCTATTTATTGATTGTTGATGTTTTACACATGTAGAGTTGGTTGATGAGATGTCTTCTTAGTGGTTTTTTTTGTTGTTGTTGTTGTTCTTTTAGAAATACTAAAAAAGCACTGAAGCCACAGAAAAGCTCCATGTCTGGTATGTATTTAGGTAAAATTATTAGGTGCTTGGAAGATGGCTCGGTCAGTCAGGTGTGTGCTACACAAGTGTGACCTGAGTCCAGCCCCCATCACCTGCATAAACCAGCAAACCTTAGCGCTCAGGACTTAGAGGCAGGAGGTTTGCAAGTTCAAAGCGAACCTCTGTAAAGCTCTGTGCCCCAAAAAGCAAAATCTTTAAATTCAACCAAGTTCTAAGATTATTAAAAATAGTCCAAGAAAGTTAAAATGGGAATATAGAGCAGCAGGTGGAATGTTTTCTATTGCTGTCATGACCCGGCCATTTTCCTTCCTGTTTGAAGTACTTGATCTTGAAAGCGATGTTAAGGACAGTGCACGGGCTTCTCCGGGCTCTCCTGCTGCTGACTTCCCAGCTGAAACTGAACACTTAAAGCCGATCTCCAAAAAGACTGTGGGAGCGAAGAAGACAACAACCAAAAGTAAGCCTGGAAATCGCAAGGATTAGCTGCCTTTTCCAAGCCAGTCTTAGTTTATGATTCTGAAAATGTCTGTTAATCATGAAGTAAAACAATATCCAAATGGGAGTGGTATCTTTTACATCTTTATTTTCAAATAAAATACAAAATAATAGTGGGTGCTGGAGAGATGGCTCGGTACTTAAGAACACTGCCTACTCTGCTAGAGAACCTGGGTTCAATTCCCAGCACCCACCTGGCAGCTCACAAACTGTCTGTAATTCTAGTTCCAGGGGATCTGACACCCTCACTCAGACATCATATAGGCAAAACACCAGTGTACTAAAATAAAAGTAAATAAATTATTTTAAAAACCAAAATTCAAAGATTAAAATCAGCATGTTACTTAGACTCCAGACATTATCTAGCTCATGTGTATGAATAAGGAAGGATTTATAAACTGCTGGAAGTAATCCATACAAGATCACTTAGAAATCAAGGCTGGGGATGCGGCTCAGTTAGTAGATTTCCGGCCTAGAATATATGAAGGCTTGGAATTGCCTCCAGCACAGCATAAACTAGGCATAGTGGTATGTGACTGTAATTATAGTGCTGGGCAAAGGAATAGAGTTCACAATGAGAAAACTGACCAGAGAGTGATCATGACTAATACCCATGCTGATTTACAGGCCAGTCTTTAATCTCCACTGCTGGTACCAGAAAGAGAGCTGCACCAAAGGGAACCAAATCAGAGTCAGCCTTGAGTGCTCATGTCTCTGAAAAGCCTGCTCCTGCCAAAGCCAAGAACAGTCGCAAAAGGAAGCCATCTTCTTCTGAGAGCTCTGACTCTGATTTTGAGAAAGCAATTTCTAAAGGTGCCAAGAGCAAGGTATGTATCACTGTTTAACTCATTTGCCATAGATACTTTGAAACATCCAACTCAGGCTTGCTCTTAATTTTGCATATTTTTAAGGAAGTAAATTTAAACCTCAGAATTCATTCCTTTGGACCATGGGTAATTTCACTGCAGGAAAGTTGAATCTGTCCGTCTGGGGCACTTGCTTTGGACCTTTTCCTTACTAGTTAGTGGGGGGGAGGGCCCTCTGGGAGGGTATGGGACTACCCTTTTATATTAACAATCGCAAATGGCTTGGGTTTTCTCTTTTCAGAAACCCAAGGGAGAGGATCAGGATTTTAATGTGGACTTAGATGACAGTGTGGCTCCTCGGGCAAAATCTGGAAGAGCGAGGAAGCCAATTAAGTACCTGGAGGAATCAGATGAAGACGATGACCTCTTCTAAAGTGGGAGAGGTTGTTTTAGGAATGGTTTTACTGAGCCAGGTTAGTTTTAAAGTTCTTTCTTAATTCCCTCCGAATTTAATTTGGGGAAGACTTTTTTTTTTTAAATAAGACTATCCAAGTGAGTAGGGCCATGTGGCCTTCAGCTTTGTTCTCAACATACTGTCAATAGTGACCATCTCATGGACATTGTTTTCTTCTCTGATTTGTCTGTTTTGTGTCTGTTTTCTTTGATCTCTAAAATCTGGCTCGAATTTCTTTTAAATTCCACATAATTATATGCTTACTTAATAAGCACAACAGTTTTTATTGATCATTTATTAAACTAAAGTGGGAATGTTTTCAAGAGCACGTCTGCCTCCTTTCCTATTCCCAGTAAATATGAGGAAACATGGTCCTTGTTCTCAATTTTATAGGTAAAACTAGTCCTAGTACAGATCCAGTGCTCAGCCTATGACATGATGAATTTTTGTTTAAGCCATGAGAAATCGCTCATACCTTTTGAACATCATCAGGGGCTGGAGAAAGTCACCTTGACTGTGTCTTTACGACTCAGCGCAAGCAGCGGGGTGAAGAGAGGTAGGCCACTTACGTGAAGTCTCGACTTTCCTTGGGGATGCCTTCCAAACACGAGATCCCTGGGAGGAGGAGGCAGGACTGCTCACGTTACATCTCCACGCTCAGCCAGGAAGTGAGGTTCATTGCAGAGCTCCACCATTCCGACTTGTGAACACAGAGACTGTCTGTTGTATGTGTTACCTCAGTGCTGTCATCAATGTCTTTTGTAAATATTTAATATGTCTGTCTGTTCAGTTTAATTCCAACTATTTTGTACTTTAATAAATGTTCTAAATACCACAAGCCCTCCATTCCTCTTATTTTAACCCATCTTACGTCGTCTCCTACACTCAGGACTTGTTATAGCCATATTCTGCTAAGACTGTCAGCCTTCAGCAGGTGAAGTATCCAACAGAGAGGAACTGTGACCTCGATGGGTCCAGTTTTACTCAGAATCTTATACATGGCTGCTGAAGTGTTGTCCTCTGTACTCAGGCAGTTAACTATAAAAATGCAGGTATTGTGCTAGGCATGGAGCTCCATTGGTAGAGTGCTTACTGAGCATGCGTGAGGCCCTGGATTCAGTCCCCAGATGACATAGACAATGGTCTGGTAGCATCCACCTGTAATCCCAGCACAAGGGAAGTGGAAGCAACAGGTTCAGGAGTTTAAGGCCACACTCTCAAGTTTGCACTGTGTGTGTGTGTGTTTTCGAGACAGGGTTTCTCTGTAGCCCTACCTGTTCTGGAACTAGTACTACATAGACCAGGCTAGCCTCAAACTCAGGTCCACTACACAGTTTTGTTTTTTATGCTGGGGATCAAGTCTGGGGCCTTGTGTATATTCTGGATATTGTACCAAAGCTACCACCCTCCCAAGACCAAATATTTAAATGTCAAAGATTAGAAAATGTATTTCTAGTGAGCTGAGATGGCTCCTGGGTAAAGATGGCTGCCAACAAAGCCTGACCCCTGAGTTGGATCTCCAGGACCCACATGGTGGAAGAACAAAACTGACACCCACCATGAGTTGTCCTCTAGTTTTGACACAGGCAAATGACCTCTTCCCCTCCCCCCAACACACACACATAAATAGATAAATATTTTTTTTATTTGTAGGGAGCACTGAGGAGATGCTCAGTGGTTAAGAGGAGCCACGTTCAATTCCCCATGCCCGTGTGGAGGCTCAAAACCATCTGTAACTCCAGTTCCAGGGAATCTGACCCCTGGCCTCCTCAGGCAATGTACACATGGGGTGCACAGGCATGCATATTTGCTAGAGTTTCAGTAACAAAGTGAGCAGTTATATAGATGTCCAGGGACATAAGATCAAACATGGTGTACTGGCTAGTTTTGTGTGTCAACTTGACACAAGCTGGAGTTATCACAGAGAAAAGAGCCTCCCTTGGGGAAATGCCTCCATGAGATCCAGCGGTAAGGCATTTTCTCAATTAGTGATCAAGGGGGGAGGGCCCCTTGTGAGTGGTACCATCTGTGGGCTGGTAGTCTTGGGTTCTATAAGAAAGCAAGCTGAGCAAACCAGGAGAAGCAAGCAAGCCAGTAAGTTACATCTGTCCATGGCCTCTGTATCAGCTCCTGATCTCTGACCTGCTTGAGTTCCAGTCCTGACTTCCTTTGGTGATGAACAGCAGCATGGAAGTGTAAGCTGAATAAACCCTTTCCTCCCCAACTTGCTCCTTGGTCATGATGTTTGTGCAGGAATAGAAACCCTGACTAAGACACATGGTAAGTGCTTGCCAAGTCCAGTACCTGTTGACATGCTGGACCTTGCTGAGTGGAAAGCAGCAGGTTTGAGGCAAGGAACCCAGTCTGCTGAGAGAAAACCACAAATTCACAAAAGAAAAATCAAAAAAGGCTTGCTCTGGCTGGTCATGTGCTTCTGACCAGAGAAGTGAGTAACTTGACTAATTCACTCTTCTTCATGTTGCTAATAGTCAAGGACATTTTTAAAAAAGAAAACCTACCACTAAAAACCTGATAGTTTCAGACATTTGGACTCTTTTAGGGAATTTGGTTGTTTCCTATATGTATGACGCATTACATAAATATTTATGATAAAGTTATTGAGAGAAGGGATTCAGAGGACTGAGGAAATGGCTCAGTGGGCAAAGTGCATGCTGAGTTAGGATTACTGCCCTCCCCATGACCTCAGCACTGTGGGGAGACGTGACTGTCCAGAGGACTCACTGACCAGTCAGTCTGGCTGTAACTGAGCTCCAGGTTCAGGAGAGTCTCAAAAGCTAGGCTGGAGAATGATAAAACCACCCAGTATTGACTTCTGGCCGCTACATAGGTGAGTGTGCCCATGCAAACACAGACACACACATATAACATACACACTAAAAAATAAACAAAACTAGTGATAAATGAGCCATTCAGACCTATCCATATCTTAAACCTCCATAATTCCATTTTGGAATTTGTTTGAACAAGGGCCAAGTGTGGTGATGCACGTACTTCTTCAGTAGTACCAAGAGGCTCTCTAAGAGTCTAGCCCTTCTCAAAAGTAAATGATGAACAACGAGCTAGAGATGGCTCAGCAGTTAAGAGTTTAAACCTCTCTCAGAAGAATCTGTTCAGTTACCAGCGCATGCATCGGATGGTTCCCAAGGACCTGTACTTCCAGCCCCAGGGGATCCAATACCTCTGGTCTCACAGATACACACTTCTCAACACAGAAACATAATTAAAAGTCATAAAAATTAGACTTAAGAAATATGTCTTAATCCTAGCACTCAGGTGGGGGAGGCAGAAGCAGGTGGATTTCTGAGTTCGAGGCCAGCCTGGTCTACAGAGTGACTTCCAAGACAGCCAGGGCTACACTGAGAAACCCTGTCTGGAAAAACCAAAAAAAAAAAAAAGTCCAGAACTAGTCATCGAGTTGAGCATCTAACTCAAGTTCAAGGCCAGACTGGACAATTAGTGAGCTGTCCATCTCACAAACAAAAGGTAGCCATTAAAGTATTATTTACACAGGTGGGAAGCAGCATTGCTGTCCAGACACGGGATTACTGAAATTGAGCCGCATATGGTAGCTCATACCTGTAATCCTAGCACTGCTAAGACTGGAAGATCTCTGCAACTTCTGAGTCCAGCCGGAGCTACAGAGTGAGATCATGTCTCAGAAGAAAAATGTAAACAGTTCATCCACCTTTCTCATTTGCTATTTATTATACAACTGCTAGGCATCTTTCTTTTTCTGTATACTTAATAACACAAGAACATCCTCAAGCTGGTGTTTGCTTCCTATTGCTAGGGTAAACACCAGTGACCAAAAAAAAAGCAACTCAGAGAGGAAAGTGTTTGTTTGGCTTGCAGATCCTGGTCATGTCCATCACTGAAGGATGAACAAGGCAAGAACCTGGAGGCAGGAACTAAGCAGAGACAATGGGGGAATGCTGCTTACTGGATTGCTCTCAGGCTTACATTCAGCTACATTTTTATACAACCAAGGACCCCCTTCTCAGGGATGGCTGGAGAGAGGGCTCAGTGGTTAAGGGCACTGACTGCTCTTCCACAGAACCCTGGATCAATCCCCAGCAACCACATGGCTGCTAACAAGAGTCTGTAACTCCTATTCCAGGGGATCTGATGCCTTCTGGCTTCCACTAGTCTACACACACATGGTGCACAGACACTCCTGCAGGCAAAACACCCATAAAATAAAAATAAAAATAGCTTTTTGCCGGGCAGTGGTGGCACATGCTTTTAATCCCAGCACTTGGGAGGCAGAGGCAGGTGAATCTCCGAGTTTGAGGCCAGCCTGGTCTACATAGCAAGTGCCAGGAGATGATTGTGTGTGTGTGTGTGTGTGTGTGTGTGTGTGTGTATACATATATATTATGTGTATATATAAGTGTGTGCTTGTATATATATTCATACATATGAAGAAACAAGCACAGTGATGAATGCAAAGCCTTTGAAATGAAATAAAAATGTTAAATTTAAAATGTACCTACATTGCATATATCAGTAGTTCCTTTTTCAAAACAAACCAAAAAATGCTTTTTTTTTAAATTATTATTGCTGAGTATCATTTCATTGTATGGGTTTGTTTATCCATTCACCTGTTGATGGATATTTGGATTGTTTCCAGGATGGGCCTATTACAGTAAAGCTGTTGTGAATTGTGTAGAACGTATCCATTTCACACTTGTTTGTTCTTTTCGCCATGGGTGGAATTCCTGGCAGTGGGTCCCATGTTTAACTTTATAAACTGAAGAGCTGCCTTCCCAAACATGAAGTTCATTTACACTCCCTCTTAGATTTTTTTCCTCGAAAATCAGATGTGTTTCTTTGGTGTAAAATGTCTCACTCACTCACCTCAGGTTTCCCCAATATATCTTCAAATCAAAAGACATACCAGAAAATGTCATTTTAGCTGGAGGAAAGGAAGCCCAGTCTACAGGTGAACTTTCTAAGATCCATCTCAAACTTTGCCCTTTGGATGGAGAAACGCTGCCAGGAAAGATGTGGTCCACCGGTGCCTTGGTTTCAGGTGGAGCTGATTTCAGCTCTGCCTGCATCATCTTCCTCAGCAGATGCTGCAAAAGACCTCGGAGTGTTCTCAGAACCACACCAATGACAGCATCTTAAGCCTTGGGTACCGACAGCTAGGACCAGGCTGTGTGTACTGATATAGCTACTTGTATATACACACAGAGAGAGATGCAGGGGGCTGTTGTTTGTTTTGAGCCACAGTCTTGCTCTGTAGTCCAGGATAGCCTTGAACTTGCCTCCTGTTTCAACATCCAGAGTACAGGAATTACCAGTTTGTACTACTACCTGGCTGCCTGTATCTTAAGTTCACAAACTCAGGCCATTCTGAGCTGTGGGGGGAGGGACTTTGAAATACATTTGGTTTTTTTTAAAGGATTTTCTTTACTTCTTAAGTTTATGAGTATTTAACCTGCATGCATGTATGAACACCACATATGTACCTGGTACCAGAGGAGGACAAAAGGTGGCTTTAGATCCCAGAACTGGGGTTACAAATGGTTGTGAGCTGCCATGTGGGCGCTGGGAACTAAACCTGTGTACTCTGTAAGGTCTCTCAATGACTGAGCTGTCTCTCCAGCCCCAAAAGATGCTTCTTGAAGAGTCAAGCCCAAGCTGGATATAGGTCACTGGCAGAGTGCTCCCTCAGTATGCACAAGGCTCTAAACTCAATCCCTAATCACACACACACACAATCAGTATCACTTGACCCTGTAGGAGGACTGTCATGAGTTCAAGGCCAGCCCAGGCTCACAAAATGAGCTGGACATAGTTGTGCACACCTTTAATCCTAGTACTTGGAAGGCAGATGCAGGAGGATCTCTGCTAGTTCGAGCCTAGCCTGGTCTACATGGTGAGTTCTAGGACAGCCAAGGCTATGTAGAGAGAGCTTGTCTCAAAAAAAAAAAAGAAAAAAGAAAAAATAATAAAAATTTAAAAGACAGAGCATAGGAAGTGAGATGATTCAGCTTGATGGCCTGATCCCAACACACACACACACACGTAAACACACACAAATCTATAAATATAAAAACAAACGTTTTTAAGAGAGTCAGTCAACAAGATGTCTCAGGGTATAAAAGCACTCGCTACACAAGCTCCCTGACCATCTGAGTTTGGACCCTGAACTCTCCAGAGCCATCATGTGGATCAGGGCTTAGGCAATGATCCCATGGTGTCTACTGCATGGTGGTGCAGTCCTTCATCATTCTTTGTGAGGAGGACACTACCCTCTTTGTTAACTAAGCCACTGGCTGGTAGTCTTGCTGCTGCGACCAAACCAAACAGTAAAGAACTCCAGAGCCAACGGAGGTATCCGAGGAGAAGGGGATGAGTTCTAACTGAAAGAAATGCAACGTACAAGAGCAGAGAAGCCAAGGCCATGCAACCGTGAGGTGTCCGGGGACAAGGGGGACATATGGCCGTGGAAAAGGGTCAAAGGCTCGGGTGTCAGTGGCTTTTAACAAGTGTTTGTTGGAGTTTTCCTCTTAACCCAGCTAGCTCTCAAATGATTAAGACTAGATTATTATATTTAACAAGCTTTAAGGGCACAACAACTGAGCAGTAATGCTCTATTTTAATCCTCTAATCTGGCTACCTCCCAGCCAGAATCCCAGTGACACTGGCATTTTTGCACCGATCCGTATCTCTGGACTCCGGGTGCTTCCTTGGGGTGTCTCCTGGACTCTCCCAGTGTCCAATCATCACTTCCCTCTCCTTTCCTCCTCTCCTAGCTGGGAGGAAGCCCAGCCCATTGGCTGATCAGTTCTTATTGACAAATCAGAGAATAAATGGGGAGCAATGCTTACACAACATTGAGGCAGTAGATATTTAGAATAAACATTGCAGTGCTGTGTCCGGAGTGCAACCAGACATGGAGGCAGGGAAATCAGCATTACAATAATAAGGATAATCTTTACAGAGTGTACAAATAACAGTATGCCTACACTCAGGAGCTGGGCAGGTTCGAGGGTGGCTACGGAAAGACCAGGAATGTTGGCGAACTCCAGCCCCTTCCCGACCCAGGCCCCTGACCACACCCACTTGGGAGCTGGCCCTTCTGACCAGGCCTGTACATTGTGCATGGTAATCTCATACTGAATGGGACACTTAGTGGACAGAAGGCCAGGAGAGCAGGGAGAGCAACCAGCAGGGGCCTGGGACGCTCTGACTGTGCCACCCTGCAACCAGCAGGGGCCTGGGACACTCTGACTGTGCCACCCTCCCGCGCACTGCCCTTTACCCAAGGGATATTTCAGTGTCTACTTCAGCTCCAGGTGTTCTAGGTGCTGGGGGTGACATGGAAGGAAGCACCCAAAGTCCCACCACTGATAGTGCTCATACGCTTAGCTGAACAGACAAATAAAATATCTAGTGATCAGTAGAGAGGAGAAAGGCAGGGAAGGATAGAAAGTAGGAATTAAGTTCAAATATAAAAAAATATAAAATATATAAAAATATAAAATACCACGGAGAAAGCCGAGAGGTGATTCCATACAACCTTGGCTTTTTGTTGCTTTTCTGTTTTGTATTTTTGGCTTATTTATTTCATTTTCAAAAACACTGTCATGTATCAGTTACAGGACTGCTATGGACTTACTAGATACAAACACATCCATGCCCCTGTGTATGTCCACGTGTTACAGATACAGGACTATGGCTCCACAGCCAGATTGAGGTGTCTGTCTGGGACACAGACAGAGGAGGACCCTCTCAGCCTAGCCCTTCTTCAAGCAGGGCCAAAAAGGGCCAATGCCACCAGCTCTGGGTATTGTTAGCAACACCTCCCAGGCTGCCCACTGCTATCTGGGACAGAAACTGGGTCCTGGAGATTGTAGAGTCTCCTCTGGCATTGGGAGCTAGGTGGGAGCCAGGGTAGAATGACGGTGGCTCTCCATCTACTGCTCTACCCTAGCCATCACGGTGGCACTTTCCCATTCCCTGCAGAGCCACACAGGGTGGGGTAGGGTGGGCTCCGGTGAGGTGGGGTCTGGTGGGCTTTTTCCAGCCTGATGAAGCAGGAGTAGTGGGGGCTGGGGCTGGGGCTAGGACCATTCCTGAGCAATTAGGAGAGAAGTGATGTGACCCTGAGCCTCCATGGCTGAGGACAGGGAGCAGACAGCAGCTCTGCCGGAAGCCAGTGGCAGGGGTCGATGGCACTCCACCTCACATCCTGTTTTCAGAATGTGGGGTTCCAGCACGTGCTATTTTCTTGGACGTTATCCAGTGTAGCACCCCTACACCCAGGCCTATTTCTAAGGAACCCTGCAGGGGGATGGAAATGTTCAAGGGCACACCCAAGCTGGAGTTAACCAAAAATTTTTCCAGGCTGGGCTAGACCCCTGTCTGAACCAATAGGTAAAGAACACATTTCCCATCAGGGACCCAGGGACGGCCCCACCCAGCTAAAGAGATAGGACAATTTTCCCTTGCACGCTGTGAGCATGTGCTCCAGAAACATTCAGGCCAAGTGTGAGTGCACGGTCTGCCTTTCACTGACTGCACATGCACATATGTGACTCTAAGCCTCAGTTTCCCCAGCTGTAACTAGCGTCCTCCTGCCTTGGTTGCTGAAGACTTAAAGAGTGGGTGACTGAGCTAGACAGAAGGAAGAGACAAAAACAAACAAACAACCAAATAAACAAAAACCCTCAAACTGGGAGTATCTCTTTCTGGCCCACTCAAGGCCCCATAGATCGATCTTCTACCAAGGCCTGGCATCTCCCTGCACCTAGACTGGTAGATACCGCTCGGTATTAGAAAGTCCTTGATGGGAGCTTTTCTGACTGCTGTTGACCTTATGAGGTACCACACTCCTCACAGTAAACCTAAACATTGCTGGGAAGGAGAGACCAGAGCCTTGACATAACCATGGGAGCCAGCTACTCTAAACATCTTCTTGATGTCCACACAGGGTTTTTCCAGGCATTGGGTTTTGGGTTTCTGTAACACAAAACACAGTTGAGACCTGAGCATTAAGATGGACATCTATGCTGGGTGAGGTGGTACATACCTAATGCCCTGGCACATGGGGGGCTGAGGCAGGATGATCAATTACTTCAAGGGCAGTCTGGCCTATATGGTAAGGTCGGAGTCAGCTTGAACTACACAGCGAGACACTGAATCAGAACAAAGCAAGATGGATCTCAGTTTAGCTGGCTCAGGTGACAGACCAAATGACCTAAATGGCTCATCCAAGATCTAATAGTGACCGAACCATAAGTGCAAAAAAAAAAAAAGCCATCACATACTTGCTGTCTCCCAAAAACCGAGGTATCACTCTCTGGCCCACAAGACCACCTTCAAAAGAGGGGTCAGTCAGTTGTGGTGGACCTAGTCTTCAGTTTGGGGAGTCTGTCAGGAGAGAGTTTCCATGATTGCTCTTCCTGGCTATAATAATAATAATAATAATAATAATAATAATAATAATAATAATAATAA
>JADRCH010000221.1:847531-951062 GCA_019843965.1 Rhynchomys soricoides
AATAATAATAATAATAATAATAATAATAATAATAATAATAATAATAAATGTGGCTTTAGTTAGCCTCAGTCCATTGCCAGATGGAGACATGGCTATGGGATGGGCATGGCGGGGTAAGGGATGGAAAGGGAGGGCAGGAAGGACCCAGCAAGGGGTGTGGCCCTGGATCTATTCCCAGGGTGGAGCCAGACCACAGGTCATCCTGTCCCTTTAAGAGAAGGGGGAGAGCTAGCCCCTCTCAGCCATACTTGTCTTATCATCCACCCCAGCCAAATCCAAAAAGGAAAATGAAAGAGGGACCCAGAGGGACAGGTCCCAGCTGTCTCTCAAGGTCCTCCGCTCAGCTCTAAGGCCCAGGTCCCAGGGTAAGTGGGGTTGGGGACATCTAGAGGCCACTAAGGGTCTACAGGGACGTGGTGTATTCTGTGTGTCTGGGGAGGCTTACAGGGGGTAAGCTTGACGACTGCCATCAGAGAGGAGTCAAGGGGCTGGCCCCGTTCTCCTTGGCTGAGGTTGGAGAGGAAGGGTGGATAAGGGCGAGAGATCCTGAAGTTAGGAAAACAGGCTTCTGTGTCAGCCTCCAGCCCTGAAAGGTGTTCCCTGCTTCCAGGTGACAGAGAAAGGAGACATTGGGGCTCACTCGGCTTGGCCCTTCCCTTGCTCCCAGGGGTCTCAGACAGAAGGAACGTGGAAAGGCAGACTCCAGCAGCCGCTCTGGCTCCAGGCCAGCAAGGTTGGCCCTGCAGAAGAACCTAGAATCTGGGAGACCTTAGGGTCTCCCTAGCCAAGCAGGCCCGGGCCAGAGGTGCGGGGGGAATCCCTCCTCAGCACCCCTCTATGCCCAGATGAAGGAATCCCATAGCTTGAGGATGGTCTATTCTCACACTCAAACATTAACTCATTGAACCCCACAAAATCTCCTTCCCCTGGCGCCCTCTGAGATTAGAGACTGGAGAGGGACCGGGAGGAGGGGAAAGGGGATTCAGTCCGTCCCAGTCTGCGACTACCCCTCTTCCTTGTCCCCAGTGTCATGGGGGAGTGGGCGTTCCTAGGCTCCCTGCTGGACGCGGTGCAGCTGCAGTCGCCCCTCGTGGGTCGCCTCTGGCTGGTGATCATGCTGATCTTTCGCATCCTGGTGCTGGCCACGGTGGGAGGTGCCGTGTTCGAGGACGAGCAGGAGGAGTTCGTGTGTAATACGCTGCAGCCCGGCTGTCGCCAGACCTGCTACGATCGCGCCTTCCCGGTGTCCCACTACCGCTTCTGGCTCTTCCACATCCTGCTGCTGTCGGCGCCGCCGGTGCTGTTCGTCATCTACTCCATGCACCAGGCCAGCAAGGAGGCGGTTGGCGCGCAGCCCGCCCCGCCGTGCGCGCGCGGGCGTGCCGAGGCGCCGTGCTCCCCGTGCTCCCTGCGCGCTCGCCGCGCGCGCCGCTGCTACCTGCTGAGCGTAGCTCTGCGCTTGCTCGCGGAGCTGGCCTTCCTGGGCGGCCAGGCGCTGCTCTACGGTTTCCGCGTGGCTCCGCACTACGCGTGCTCCGGGCCACCTTGCCCGCACACGGTCGACTGTTTCGTGAGCCGGCCCACCGAGAAAACCGTCTTCGTGGTCTTCTACTTCGCCGTCGGGCTGCTGTCGGCGCTGCTCAGCGTGGCGGAGCTAGGTCACCTGCTCTGGAAGGGTCGCCAGCGCGCCAAGCTGCTCCCGCCACCACCGCCGTCGCCCTCTCTGCCTTCGCAGCGCGGGGACCCCGATCCCTTCGGCCCGCCAGCCTACGCGCACCGCGCACCAGCCGGCGACAGCAAGGGCGAGGGCGGCAGCGGCCACAGCAAAGCGTCGCTGGCCACCGTGCGCCAGGACCTGGCCATCTAGCGGTGAGATCGGAGGCATGATGTCAGCACCCCGGTCCTTGGAGACAGAAGACGTGACTTCTGAAAGACTGCATAGGACCCTGCCTGAGCATTAGATGAGCAGAAGGGACCCCCTGTGCAGAAAATACGCAGAGGGGACCGCCGGGGTTCGGGTGGGGGTGGTGTCGCCCTTCCTAGTGCTGGTTACAGCAGCCGTGTTGAATCAGCTCCTCTGTGCTGTGATCCCAGCGGAAAGGGAGGATGCCAAGAGCTCCCCTGAGAGGAGGCAAACAGGCAGTGGGTGACCTGATTGTCACACCGGAGACAAAATCAATAGTGATGACAGCATCCCCAGGTCCCTTGCTAATTCAGAGAGTTCTCTGTGAGCTCTCTGTGCACGCAAGCACACTGGACACACTCAGATGGCTTGGCTGATCGAGCACAGTAAACCTGTGAGCTGTGTGTGTTTGCATGTGTACGCTTGTGAGGATCCGCACATGCGTGTGTCTACAAGGATACACCTCCCAAGTGATAGGAGATACAGACCTGGGTTCATGCCTGTGTGCACAGACATGCACATGTATGACCTTGTGGACTCTGTGTGGATGCGTGGATGCATGCATCCTATGTAAGCTCTGTGTACACATCTATACACACACATTCTGTGCGTGCATCTGCCATCACTGTCAGTCACTACCAGAACCCAATTCCTGGGGCAGCCAAGATGGCTACCTCCCTATTGACCTAACCCAGCCACCTGGGAGGGCATCAGTGTCCCCCACAGGAACAGACGGCAAGGAGAGTCCTGTTCAATCATCGTCTGTGCTCTGAGCTCAGTGGCCAGGCAGCGTAGCCAAGTGGAGGTAGAGGAGGAAGGGGGCTGGACTTGAAACAGTGTTGTTCTTTTGGCTTACTTCACCTCTGGTCCCACCTGTCACTGTTCCTGTAATCTATAAACGTGGTTGAGTCCTTTCTGCTCTGTCTCAAGGAAAACTGTCCTTCAAAGAGTGATGTTTCTGGGTCCCCAATTCCCTTACAACTAGCCCTACTTCTAGCCCAGACTTTCAAAGAGATGCCACAGGGCTCTGTTACCCCTCTGTCTTCTCACCTGCCTTCTGTCATCTGTGTAGCCATTTTGAATACCCTCACCAGGACCAAGTGATAAATCCTGACAGAGCAGGACTGGCTGCCTTCGCCAGCACCTCTGGCTCTGTCAGATCTGTTGCCCGGGCCCTGACTTTACCACCATACCTCAAACTGCTCGTTCTTCCCCCCCGCCCCCCAGCCTTCCTCCGTCCTTTATGTGCTGATCACCCACCTGAGAGCTTTCTTCGTAGCCTTCCTTGGCCCTTGGGGGATTCCCTGTTCTGGGAGTACAACCAGCCCTTTCTCCTGGCTTCCTGCACACTGGGCTCCCCTTGGTTGGGCCTCCACCCCCACCTTGCCATCTGTCAAACCAGCCTGAAGTTTCTGTCCCCAGCAAGCATGCCCACTTGGGATGCCAGTTTTAGACTTTCTGAAGCCCTGCTCCCCCTCCCTCGGCCTATCTTTGTCTTTTGGTCTCATTTGAAGAAACGTGCTTCCAGGCATGGCTTTCTCTGCCCCAAGCTAGAGTCGGGCATCCCCCGTGTTCCAGCCGTGTTCCATCTGGGCATGACATATAGTAAGTGCTTTGGGCCCACTCCATCACAACGCTGAAGCTCATGCCCACACTCCCAATGGACATGTCTGGCTCTCTGATGTTAGGTAGTTCTTTGTCTACAGCCTGGAGCCCTCCACACAAGCATACGTGTGGGTGTCCAGCTGACTTCCAAAGATAGTCACTCAACAAATATTGGTTCAAGATCCATATCAGGGGCTGGAGAGATGGCTCAGCGGTTAAGAGCACTGACTGCTCTTCCAGAGGTCCTGAGTTCAATTCCCAGCAACCACATAGTGGCTCACAACCATCTGTAATGCTGTGTCTGAAGACAGTGACAGTGTATTCATATAAATAAAATAAATCTTTAAAAAAAAATTACAAAAAAAATCCATATCATTCAATACGATTGCACATGAGGCACAATGTAGGTTTTTTTGTTTGGTTTGGTTTTGATTTTTGAGACAGGAGATATCTATCTCTATCTCTCTCTCTCTCTCTCCCTCTCTCTCTCTCTCTCTCTCTCTCTCTCTCTCTCCATTGCCCTGGCTGGCTAGGAACTCATTGTGTAGACCAGGCTGGCCTCAAATTTAGTGAGATCTGACTGCCTCTGTATGCATGCACCACCACATCCAATTTACAATGTAATTTCCAATTTTCATTCCATCACATTAAAAAGGCCAAAGGAACCAGGCAAGATGGCGTGAGTAGTGTTATTTTCTTCAGCCTACTTTATCCAAAATAGTTTCAATGTCTGGAGGGATCACGGAGACATTTCCCGTTCTTTTTCTCACACAAATCTAGAATGTACTTTACAAAGGAGTTACACGCCAGTTCAAACCAGCCCAGTCTGCACACATGGCTAGTGGCTGCCACATGAAGCCCAGATCCAGATGTCGGACTACCGGTCGGTACCTCTCAGATCTTGCATTCTGGTGAGAAAAACATCAGAAAAGATAAGGAGAGAGGGACGTTCCTAAGGAGGTGGCACTTAAGGGACAGTCATGAAGCTGTTTCCAAGAAAAGCATTCAGGTGGTTGGTGCCAAGGCCCTGAGGTGGGGGTGTGCTAGAGCCAACAGACTAGTGTGGCTGGAGTTGGGTGAACATCAGTGAATGTGGTACGGCGTGGCCAGCAACTTAGAAACAGTCCAACCGTCCTTAATTGTTCCACTCCATCGATGGCTCCTCCATCCTGTGGCACTGCCTCTGCTCTGCCAGCTGTCGTCCTACTATCTGCAGCTTATTTCCTGTAAGACATCAGTCACCTACATCTCTCCTTTGACTTCCTCATCACATCTCCTGAGTCTGCTCTCCTTGGCCCTGCAGAAGCTGCCTAGGGTCAGCTGTTGTCTAGAGCTGCCCGCAGCCTCTGCTCCAGCCCCGCTAGCTCCTGCTGAACTTAGTCTTGCCAGCCTAAATCTCCCTTCAGGGCTGAATGCAGCTCCTGCCACCCCTGTCACCGCCTTGGCAACCACACCTTCTCCATAGCCACTCACAACCAGGTGTGAGCCTCGGACAAATTCTGATCACAAACCACCTAATTACCCCCATCCCCCACACAGTTACTGTCCTGAAGGAAGGGGGACTCATCCACAAAGATTCCTGAGCCTCAATGGGGAAACACTTCTGACTTGGGTCCATTACCAGGTATCTTTTGAGTCCCTCTGTTTGCAGAAGATGAGTCTTGGCACAGCAGAGAGCTCAGCTAGGGGACATTCCCAAAGCCCCCAAGAGTATCCCAAGAGTGGAGGCTGCAGACAGAGTTTAGTTTGGTGGAGTGCATGCTGAGCAGGAAAGCATGGGCTTGATCCTCAGGCATGGAGATCCTAGCACTTGGGAGGAGGATCAGAAATAAATGCAAGGTCATAGCCGGGAGGGTGGCGCACGCCTTTAATCCCAGCACTTGGGAGGCAGAGGCAGGCAGATTTCTGAGTTCAAGGCCAGCCTGGTCTACAGAGTGAGTTCCAGGGCAGCCAGGGTTATACAGAGAAACCCTGTCTCAGAAAAAAAAAAAAAGAAAGAAAGAAAGAAATGCAAGGTCATCCTTGGCTATATGGTGAATTCAGGGCCATCTTGGGATAGCCGAGACCCTGTCCAAAAAACAGAGGGTTAACTGGGCTGGAGTGAACTGCGTGTGGAGGCACACAACTGTAATCTCAGTATCTTCGAGGCTGAAGCAGGAGAATCTCAAATTCCAGGCTTGCCCATGCTACACAGCAAGACCAACAGAGATCAGGAGTGTTGTTAGCCTTGGTGAGCACCCAGGATAAACACTCACAGCAAAAAAAGTATCCCACCCAAAATGTCACCACTAGACCTGAGTTACATAAAGAGACAATGTCTTAAAAATAAAGAAAGAAAGAAAGAAAGAAAGAAAGAAAGAAAGAAAGGCCAGAGGTGAGGATGAACACTTTCAATCCCAGAACTTAGAAGGCACAGCGAGAGGAGCACCATACATAGCATCTAAGCCAGTCAGGACTCCATAGTGAAATCCTGTGTGAAAAAAGAAGTATCTTGAGAAACTGCTTCACAGTGATGAACTGTGGGACAGGAAAGACAGTCCGTGCCCAGCAATTTACCACAGGGAAGACACTCCATCAAGAGGGGCCTCACCAATGAAGGGCCCTCTTCTAGGTTGTCTTCACAATGACCTCCTGTTAGCATTTTGTGGAAAGGGACAATGAACCTCAAGATACCATCCTGAAGTTTGTTTGTTTTGGTTTGTTTGTTTTTTAAAGTCCCAGGGGCTGGAGAGATGGTGAGGTCTGTGGTAAAGTGTTTGCCCTGAAGGCATGAGAACCTGCGTTCAGATCTTTAGCATCCACCTTCAAAACAATGGGTCCACTGAGGCACAACTGCAGTTCCAGCGCAGGGGTATAGAGGCAGGGGGAGTCCCGTGGCTTGCTGACCAGCCAGTTCAGCCATGTTTGTGAATTCCAGGCTCGGTGAGAGATCTTGCCTAAAAGATACTGTAGACTCAGGCCAAGCCAGACACAATGACCGGGAAAGGGGGTCACCAAGTCCCACACCTAGATGAGGAGCCACTGGCAGTTGCTAGTTCCTTGGAGAGGAAGTAAGTTTTCTTCAGGGATGATCTAGCAGATGGCCCTACACCCATGGGTGTATAGGCAGCACGAAGTAGACTCAGTGGGTTTTTAAATAGGGCACATGGGGCTGGAGAGATGATTCGGTGATTAAGAACATCAGCTATCGGCTGTTCTTCGGAAGGACCAAGGCTCGATCGAATCCCAGCACCCACATGACAGGTCTGTCTGTTAGGGTCTGTAATCTCCAGTTCCAGGGGATCTGACGCCCTCACATGTAAATAAAGTTTTTAAAAATAAAAAGGGTACATGAAATTGTAGGGGCCACTGGTGAGGGGGGCAGAAGTGGAGGGGTGGGGATGGAGTGTATTTGATCAAAATTCAGTATATGAAAATATAAAATTCTCAAAAAAATAGGTAAAGACTTAAAATATTCACAAAATTGGCACACAAACTTTCAAAAAAATTTTTTTAAAGATTTATTTTATATATCTAAATACACTGTGGCTGTCTTCAGACACACCAGAAGACAGCATCGGATCCCATTACAGATGGTTGTGAGCCACCATGTGGTTGCTGGGAATTGAACTCAGGACCTCTGGAAGAACAGTCAGTGCTCTTAACCACTGAGCCACCTCTCCAGCCCCCTAGAATATTTTACTACACATCTGTGAGCGCACATGTATGTGTGTCCACAATGTGAATGTGGAGGTCAGAGAACAATTTGTGGAAGTTGGTTCTCTCCTTTCCTCATGTGGGTTTTGGAGATCAGACTCAGGTTGTCAGGTTTGCTGGCAAGCTCCTTTCCTGCTCTGCCTCACCAACCCTCACACAACCTTTAAAGTGTCCCATGGGACATTCACATAGCCAAAAGCCACGTGGAGGGCCCAAAGAGATGGCTGAGCAGTTTAGAAGGCAGACAATCCTTCTAGAAGATGTGTTCAGTTCCTAGCACCTCATGTTAGGAGACTCCATCTCCAGGGGACCCACCATCCTCTGTTAGTGTCTGTGGGTAGCTATCTGCATTCTCGAGCGTACACACACACACACACACAACTGTTCAAAGTTGTCAGTTCACCTATTTTGTGTGTGAAATGACGTTCTGTTTTAGTTTTTGGACATCAGATAGGTCAGTTTTGACATCCACTCTCTAACTTTGCTGTTTTTTGTTTGTTTTGTGCTGGGGAGACCTCAGGATCTGCAAACACTGAACAAGTAAGTCCTCTACCACTCACCCAGCCCCTTCTGAGTTTCTTCATTCCTCTTCTGTCTCTGTCATCTTCTTCCTCCTCCCTCTCTCCCTTCCTCCCTCCCTCCCTCCACAGGGTTTCTCTGTGTAGCCCTGGCTGTCCTGGAACTCAGTTTGTAGACCAGGCTGGCCTCGAACTCACAGAGATCTGCCTGCTTCGGCTTCCTGGAGCTGGGATTAAAGGTGTGCGCCATCACTGCCCATCTTGGGTTTCTTTCCTTAACTATTTATTTTTGTTTTTTAAAGATTCTTTATTTAATGTATATGAGATACACCGCAGATCTCTCCAGACACACCGATGAGGGCATCGGATCCCATTACAGATGGTCTGTGAGCCACCACGTGGTTGCTGGGAATTGAACTCAGGACCTCTGGAAGAGCAGCCAGTGCTCTTAACCGCTGAGCCACCTCTCCAGCCCTAAAGTATTTATTAATGTACTGAAATGCCCTACTCTTTGTTCCTGCTCTATAATGCTATGTGATAGGAAACACCCTGGTTTTTGCTTTTTTGAGGGCAAGATTTTACTATGTAGTCCAGTCTAACCTGGAACTGCTGTGTTATACACCAGGCTGCTCTTGAACTTGTAGTAATCCTACTGCCTGTGCCTCCCCAAGTGCATATTGGTTCTTGGAAAGCTGTGTACATTTATTTTAGCTAAATATCCACATTAGAAAATTACTAGTGAAGAAGTATCTTCCCAAGGCTCCTCTGAGGCAGTGACTTAAGTGAGCAGCTGCTGCCACCTAGTGGCTGACCTAGAAATGGCTAGAGCCACCAGAGAAAGAACCCGTTGGCTCAGCGTCCCTGCCAAGGACAGAGGAACTTTGAGTACCTTGGGATATGTGATGCATTCGGTGTCTCAGAAATGTTTCAAGGAAGAACCCTGGGTTGAGCAGGGACCCTGAGTGCTGATCCCCCTACACCTGTCACTGTGTCACCCTGGGCAAGGAATGGCACTGGCTTCTCTGGGCTGAGATATGACAGTAAGGAACGGATAGCTCCAGGATTGTGTGGACATCAAGTGTAGCCATTGGTCGGTCTGTCACTGGGTAACTTCAAGGCCAGGGGCTCTGAGGCCAAGGGATGGCTTCCTGTCTCAGATTGTAGGGAGGGTCATTTCTCCTGCTCAGCTCTCCTTTCCCAGAATGCCCTGCTGTGGGTGAGACTCTCCCTGCCCCAGTTGGAGGACACTGTCAGATTGGGTCTATCTCAGCTCTCAGGGGCCCTGAGACCTAGACCCCACCAGAGGGCAACTTGGAGAAACACTGGCCAAGCCTTTGGGTGCTTGTGCTTAGCCACTGTGACCCAGAGCCTGCAGAAAGCGCTCCATCTTGAGTCCCCTGCCCAGACAGGGAGAGGAGAGGGTAGAGGCAGAGAGGCAGAGGCATTATAGAATAAATAGAACTTTATTCTTTCTCCAGTAGATCTCAGTGGAAACCCAGCAGGAACAGGTGCACCAGTGGGCTCCAGGGTGAGACCCCACCCAGGCAGGAGGGCAAGGTAGAACCTGCTCCCCCAACCCAGGGGTGTAGGGGAGGGGACCCCCTGGATTCCCGTCCTGCGGGGCAAGGAGGGGGTTGAGAGGGGTTGGGGGTAGGCTGGGGTAGTTGGAGGAACTTAGGCCAGGGGTGTGTGTGTGTGTGTGTGTGTGTGTGTTTTAGAGGGCCCCATGGGGTGCTGGTGGCTATGAGGCTGGGGTAACTTAGACCCCTTAGCCGGCCCCTTCACAGTGGGGCTTGGATGAAGTGAGCTCTGATGGGCAGTGAGGAGTAACAGCTTACTCACCCCAGGGGCCCTAGCTTCATTCACCCTTACCCTGATTCTTGGTGGGTAGGGGGACAAGCCAAAAGCCAGGATCCCCTCCTCCCAGGGATAGCTGCCCAAGATGCCCACACCCAGTGGCTGGGCAGGCGGAGGAGGGGAAGCTGCTTTCCTGCACAGGGTAGGGAAAGTGGCCTGGGAAAGTTAGTATTTCACAGTATTAGAGAAAACTGAGGAGGAAAGACTGGGAGGTGGGGAGCACCCACTGGGACATAAAGGGGGAGGGGAGCCCTTCTGAGCCCTGCCCATCCCAGGACCCACCCCCTTCAGCTCTACCAGCTCCCCCAATACACAGCACAAATTCCTTCAGTATAAATGTGCTTAAAATGAAAATTCTTATTAAAAAAAACAAACCAAAAAAATTAAAATAAAAACGAAACCAGCGAGAATTAATAACTGGGGGTGGGTACGCAGGATATGTACAGGGGGTCTCCCCCACCCTGGGCACCCTCTGTCACCATCCAAAGCAGGGGGGAGTTCCCCAACTGGGGAGTGATGGCTTGAGTTCGGAGGACAGGGAGCCAGGTCCTGGCATTTGCTGGTGATGAAGACGTGGCAAGGTGGGTGAGGGCTCAGGCCCAGGTCCTCATGTGGCTCAACGCCTGGCCCCTGATGCCAGCCCAGGCTGCCAGAAGAGGGCAGTCCATCGTGGGTCCAGGCCTCTGTCCACAGAGTCACTGCCTTCTCCCTCCTGTCCACCCTGGAAGGTCCCCAGTTCTGTCTGGGAGGACAAGCGGAGCTGGGCTGATAGGTCACATGGCCAGCAGGAAGGCAGAGAAAGCCAGGGCAGGGGTGAGGGCTGTCCATGTGTCGAGGCAGTCATGGGGACTGAGTGGCTGGGCTGCTTCTGTGGGAGCTGGGACTGAGGCTGGGGCTACAGCTACCCGGAGGGGGGGCCAGGCCACCCCCTTCTCGTGTTCCGCCCCCCGACTGTCCGCTTAGAGTGTCCAAGCCCTCAGAGTTCTCCAACATTTCCTGGATAAGTGGTGGCATGGAGCCCGGGATCTCCATCTTCAATGTGATCACCCGTTCAGCTCCTGTGGGGAAGGAGGTGGGGGTCAGAGACCCAGCCCAGAAGGAAGAGTCACAGGGAGAGAGGACCAGTGCCACCCACATAGACATCTACCATACACTGCACCTGGGGCTCAGTTACTTGACACAGGCCAGCTCTCCTGAGTCCGCAGTGTGGCGACTGGGTGAAGCATTCTGAATTCAGGTTTGGCCTGTCTAGGTTTAGCCCCTATGCCTCATGTCGAAGATTATCCAGCAGATACTTCCAAACACTATCACCCCTACCTCCTTCCACCTCACAGGAAACTGAGGCTCAGATCTGGCAAATGCCGTTTGCACAGACTACCACCACACGGCCTATTATAGAGGCTTGTCTTAAAAATACCATGGAAGCTGGGCAGTGGTGGTGCACCCCTTTAATCCCAGCACTCGGGAGGCAGAGGCAGGTGGATTTCTGAGTTCAAGGCTAGCCTGGTCTACAGAGTTGAGTTCCAGGACAGCCAGGACTACACAGAGAAACCCTGTCTCGAAAAACCAAAAAAAAAAAAAAAAAAAAAAATACCATGGAAAAGAGACAGCTAGAGAGCCATGGCCTAGACAGATTGGGACATGCCAGGTTCAGTGAGGAAGACACCATGTAGATACCAAGACATGAGGTGCCAGCAGGTTGACTGTGGGCAGCAGGTTCTAAGCTAGTCCTGGGCGGACCTCCCTCTAGGTCAGTGGTTCTCAGCCTTCCTAATGCTGTGACCCTTTAATACAGTGCTTTATGTTGTGGTGACCATAAAATTATTCCGTTGCTACTTCAAATCCGTAATTGTGCTACTGTGATGAATCGTCATGTAAATATCTGACACGAGACTCTCTGTGAGAGAGTCATGTAACCCCAGAGGGACCATTGGGAACCACTGCTCCAAGGGAAGATGAGACTCACCCTTGGCGCTGATGCTCCGAAGGTCCGTGATCTTCATCAGCATCTTGGGGAACATGTGGGGTCGGCTGGGCCTCCGTTTCCTGACGTAGACCTTCAGTGCTTCCAGCAGTGGTTCCTGAAGCATGTCCACCTTGTCTGGCTGCTCTAGGTCCTGTCGGTCTGAGCACAAAACTGTCGCTGAGCAGGAGCCCCGGCCCCACCTCCAGCCAACTCCACCAACCAGGAATACAGTTGCATTCCCAGATATGGCCACTTGGGGGCGGCTCTGCCCAAGCCACAGAGGGCAGAAGGCTGCTCCACACACCTGGCACAGGGTAGGCCAGGAAGCGACTCTGGGTTAGTAGGCAAGAACTGAGGCTTTATACTCTAAAAAAAGAGTGGGGTGAGGGCTTCTCAAAGCTCTTCACAGTAGCTGTGGTGGTGGAGATGGAAACCCCTGCCCAACATGGGTCGTTCTCCTCATAGAAAGCAGGGAATCCCCATCAGGTCTCTACTCCCCGCCATCATTACTATGGCAGGGTGATATGGTCAAAAAAGAACAATAAAATAGTAACTAACACTAACTGGGTCTTGTTCTTGACCCTCTAGAAGAGAGAACAACACTGAGACCAGATCTGCCCCTCTAGACCTCGGCACACCTCCTGAGAGCCACCTGCGCCTCACCCACCTCCACAGATGAGGCAGATGGCACTGAGCAGTCCAGTCTCAGCATCGTCCATCTCTAGGGGTAGCAGCTGGTTGGCAAAGGCAAAGACCAGGTCGGTGAGGGGGCCAAAGCCAGCATTGTGCATCTGAGTCCGGTTCAGGGTCAGGCCATCGGAGAAGGTCATTGTGTCTTGCTCAGGCGTGTACCGCGTGCAGATTCGGAGAATCTGGGTGCAGAGGATGTATACAGGTTCAGAGGCTGGAGTGCCCCCACCTCCTGCCCCAGCCCCTGGCACACCAACTCAGGCATCCCCAGAGGCCTCTTCCTGGCAAGCAGCCAGAGCATGGCTGGCTGACAAGAATTTTCTCCAATGATGGAAAGGTTCTGTCTGCAGCATCCAAGGCAGTAGCCATTGGCCCCATGTGGCTACTGAGCACTCAAGATGTGGCTAATGCAACAGGGGGACTAAGCTAAGTCTAATTGTAATTAAATTTAAATAGACGTGCATATCCACCGCATTGCTCTGGGCAGCAGATCTAGGCCATGCTGCCTTCGTGTAGAGAAATCAGGAGGGAAAGGAGTTTCCAGCCAGCAAGAAACAAGGCAGATCTGTTCCTAGGACCATCCCATTCAGCCTCAACAGTTTGTGTCCAATGGTGCCTCCCACATCTGTGCCCTGGGAACCAGGCACATGATGCCCTCCCCTTCCCAGCAGCCTCTCCACCTAGGATGTGTCTTTGAAGGAAGAGGTAGTGGACTGAGCCCTTGGGAGAAATTACAGGGACAGCTCTTATTACGTCTGGCATCCTGCTCACAACACAGGTTACAACACTCCGACTCCGGCACTGTCCCAGCAGCAGACCTCTCCACTTCCTGTTCTCAGGAAATGCCACCTTGCCATGAGTGATGCAGCTAGGTGGACAGATACACGCGGGAGAGGAAGAAAGTAGCCCATGTGAGCGGTGGGCATTCGGATTCTGGGAAAGCATCGGGCAAGTGGCTGGGGACAGTCCCTACAAGGGCAGGAACCCGGTTGAAGAGCAAGGGCAGACTCTCACCAGGATATCCAGGCAGGCAGCCTTAAGAAGGGTGATCTGGTCGGCAATGGTGAGGGTGGTGAAGCCAGGAAGCTGCTTGGCGAACTCCACAGTCTTAATGATACACTTGGTGGAGAGTTCACTGAACTTATCCCAGAGATCGATGTCCAGAGAGACTCGTTGTTCTGAGCTGTTGTTCTGGGGGAGACAGGGAGGGTAAGGGCAAGGGCCTTGGCTCCGACACCACTTCAGCCTGGCCGCTGCCGGCCCTCCACCCAGCTTCCTGACAGTGTAGAAGGAGGCCCCAGGTGTGCAGCACCCCCACTGGCTGGCTGGCATACCGTAGTGTACTTGCCCAGCTGGCAGAGGGCCGGGAAGGTCTCCTGGTGCGCCTTGCGCACCTTCTCGATGAGCTCCCCCACCTCCGGCGTCAGCGTGTAGCTCTCTGAGCACTCGGGCTTGGGTGCTTCTTTCTTCTTTTTGTTCCGATCGTTTCGAACCGCTGTGGGGGACAGGGGTGGGTTAGAAGAGTGACTGCTTCCAACTCGGGGTCAGGCCCAGCCTATGCTGTCCACCACACAGACAGACACACAGACAGACAGATACACAGAACAGTGCACCACACTAACCCTCCATGTCTATCTGACCCATATCCTAAATCCTATTCTAGGCCCATGACTGTAGCTGAGGCCACACGTGTGCACACATGCCCTTGGCCAGTATGTGGTACCCTGTCATGCATCCACCCTAGTCCACTCTCAGAACATGTGTCCAGGTTGGCAGTCATGCAAACTGAGTCCCGGCTTTGTGCCTGCCAGGAATCCTTGGTGTCCCAGCTCTCCTGGCAGCAATCTCCCCGGGGGATTCCTAAGATTGGCTCAAAGCAGCTCCCTGGGCAGGCAGGGAATAAGGCTCCCCAACCAGAGAATGGGGGGCCCCTGACAGAAGAATCTCTTGGCCCATTAGCTGGGGAGCTGACAAATCACCGGGGGGTGCTGAGCCGCACACACCACTCGGCTTTAAAGAAGCGATGGGGTCGTTACCAGCCGATTATCCCAGACACACAATCACTCACAGGGCCTCCGTGGCGGCTGCTGACGCGGGAGGAAGGAAGGGTGGGGCTGGGGGTCCAGAGAGGGGACGGGGGGGGGGGAGCTGGCATAATTTGGAGATCACTCATGTCGATTCTGCAAATTCAATAAAGTGCAGGGGAGAGAAGGGAGAGGGAGAGGCAGAGTGGGGGGATAATTTGGGAAGAGAAAATTGCAGCTGTGACAAGACGTTTATCATTTGGAAGCTTTAATTCTATTGAAATGGCAGCTGCTCAGCTCCGGGGCACAGAGCAGCCTGGAGAGGGAGAGGAGGGAGAGAGAGAAAGGGGGAGTTGTTGTGGGAAGGAGAAGGGGTCCCCACCCTCATTCTGTCCTTCTATAGTTCAAAGAAGAAAGGTAGAGCAAAGGGAGAAGGAAGTGATGGCTCTTTTACCAAAAGGTCTCAGTTCTGCATGTCCCAAGTGGTCATAGACTCTGCAGAGGACTGTCACTACTTCCTGAGTGTGAGACTAGCACTCCCAGTCTCTGGTGACAGGAGGCAGCAGGATATCCAGCCCCCAATTCCTGGCTGGGGCTGCTGGTGCATTAGTCAGAACCATCTTTCTCTGCACCCCTCCCCACAAAGGGCTGGAGGGGGTCTTGCAGCCCCCTCCCCCACCTCATCCCCCAAGGCTCAGGCTCCATGGCAACGGCCACGCAGACAAGGAGGCGTCTGTCAGCGTCATTTATCTCTGACATCATCAATCACTGGTCACCACGGCAACACCCATGATTCAACACAAGAGGGTCTCTCCCTGTCCAGCCCTCCCTCTGTTTCTCCCTCCGTCAGGGCCTCAGCTGAGCCCAAACTGGAAACCCCTTTTCCTCTGGGATCTGAGAAGCTCAATTCTTTTCCAACTCTGGGTTCTAGGCTTATCCAGACAACGGCTTCAGGGGTCCTATGTCAGCCCCCCATACATATAAACCAACTTCACAACCTCTGGAGTTCAGGCTCCTCCCCTAAGATACAGAAGGGACTGGGATAAGCTACTGAGCCACACCCCAAAGCCAAGCAAAACCCAAAAGAAAGCTATCCTGGGAGCAGGCACCCCATGCACAAGAAAGCAATCATACAACCACCATGCTAATGGATGGCTCTGTGCATTCTGGGCTTAAACACCAAATGACATATGGACACACAGCTTACCAGACTCTCAGGTTTGTGGTGTTATCTACAAAGCATCCTTAACTGGAAGCCTGCCCGCCTGCTACGGCACACGTTCCCACATGTACACACAGGCACACACACAGCACCCCTGTATGCCCCACCTTGGGCGGGGCTTGGCCCGTGGCCCTGCAACACTCACACTCCTTGGACATGCCCACTTCGAAGCATTTCTGCAGCCGGCAGTACTGGCAGCGGTTCCGGGTCACCTTGTTAATGATGCAGTTCTTGTCCCGGTGACACGTATACACCATGTTCTTTTGGATGCTGCGTCGGAAGAAGCCCTGGGTACAGGAGAAAGAGTCAGGTTATCCACACCCACAGTAGGAGCAGCCTAACCACTACCCCCAAGCTTTTGCTATGGTCTACATAAGAAAGCCATAAAAATGAAGGAAGATGACTGTCCTGTAAGGATTCTCTTTGGGAGAGCCCAGGCCTGTTGCTATCCCACAGGCTGGCCTGGAGTCTTCTCCAACCTACATCCCTGCACCTTATTTCTCTTTCAGACAAAAAGACTCAGGGCTGAGTAGGACATAGGATACACGAGGCTGGAGATGGGAGAAGAGGCACCTGGAACTCACAGCCTGGACTCAGGACACAGCAAGAAAAGACAGCAGGACGAGCTGGGTGTGATGGAACATTCCTTTGATCCCAGCACATGGGGAGGCCTGAAGCAAGTGGATCTCTGAGAGTTTGAGTCCAGCCTGGTCTATATAGAGTTCCAGGATAACCAGAGCTGTCTCAAAAGCAGGAGGAAGCTGACAAGGGACTGTGTACAGTTACACACACTCCCGAGCCCAGGAAGGGACTATGCAGTCATGCACACTCGTGAGGCTGAGGAGGGACGGTGTGTGGCCAGTCACTCATCTTTTCGAGTGAGACAACGGGACATTCACCACTGAGACAAATGTACTAGACAGTCACAGAAAAGCCAGGCTGTCCAAGGTTCTGCAACATAAGTTAACACAGAAACAAACTGACCAGGTAGCAACAGGACAAACTAGACAGGACCAGTACATACACAGTCTTATGCTAACTACCCTTGACCTCAATCTGGAGATGGCTATTCCAGCCTGAGGTTCCTTCCAGGGCCAAGAGCTCCAAGTACTGAGGATGCACAGCTTTTAGGCCCTTATCTTTGAAGGAAGAAACTAGAGCAGAGGCCCTGCCGTCAATCAGGTAGAGAGTAGATGTCCCGGCCAGAGTGGCCAGGAAGGGTTAGCCACACGCATGCCCAGAGACCAGTATGACTAAGATGGCAGGAAACCCAGCAGCCACTGGGGAGCCTACAGCTTGGACACCTGAAGAGAGGCCAAGGCAGGGTGTCTGCTACTAGCTGTCTCTTGAAAGGATACCATGGAAAGCTTCAGGCAAGGCCACTGGGGGCAGGCCTCCTGGGTCCCCAGCCAAGAGCCAGGCAGCAAGCAGCCAGCTCACCATGGCAACCTGGGAAACAGTGGCAGGGCCAGAGTCTACCTTGCCAGCCAGATAGAGACAGGAGAGCATGGCAGGAGGGAACTTCTGGTCACAGGGAGCGCTGCTGGTTTATGGAGGAGGGCCTGCTTAGGCATCCTCCTCCACAGTTGAAGAAGCAGAAGTGGGTGGCTTTGGTGACAGCCCTGCCAAGTGCATACCGAGGACATGAGGGTGGGGGCATCTGTTCACCTAGCCAAGACTCCATACTGAGGACATGAGGGGGCATCCATTCACCTAGCCAAGACCCCCTCCACTCACCTTGCAGCCCTCACAGGCGCTGACCCCGTAGTGGTACCCAGATGACTTGTCTTGACAAACAAAGCAAGGCTTGTAGATCCGGGGCAGGGGTGGTGGCGAGGGAGGGCTGGGCACAATCTCTTCCGAACTGCTGCTCTGGGTCTCGATGGCTAGGAGAGAAGGAGGGAGACTTAAGAGGCCCAGGTACCTCTCCCTCCGCACCCTGTCCACCTTGCCTGGGGTAATCCCGGTCTCAACACTCAGGATTCCAAACCTGGACAGAGGTGGTCTCTGTAAACTCGGTTCTCCCCCAGACAGGCTGACAGTTAAATATTCAAGGCCCCATTACTCCGATGTCCCCAGGACCCAGCTTCAATTCCAGATCTGTGTGCTAACTAACACACACACACACAACAGCTCTAATTGGAGGGTGAGAGAGGGGTTGAGCTTTTGTTTCAAAATCTTACAGCACCCTCCCTGGCCAGGGCTCCCCAAAGTTCAGGAGGAGTTAAGACTTGATGAAGGTGGAGAGAAGAGCACAGACTGGAAGCAGAGGGAACTGGGGTCAACAGGATATGGAAGCTGGCCACTCCCTGGCCCCTTCAGCTTTGCTTCCTTTCTCCTCCACCCCCTCTGACAGCAGCCATGGCCCCTCCCCCACCCAAACAATCCCCTGGCTAAGGTGGGGTCCCAGGCAGCACACAAGAATCACAGAGGCTTGGGCAAAGCAGGAGGGCACTCTCTGAGATGACAGTGGGACCTTCTGAAGACAGCGAGAGTCCCCAAGTCTCCTAGAAGCTCATCACTTTAGATGCCCCACTTCTATAGGGAGATACTGTGACAAAGGGAGTCTGTTTCTATCAATGGTCTGTCTGTCTGGCCTAAATACTACATCCGGGTTACCCCCACCCACCCTCGCTCCTGTTATTCAGCTCCAAGAGGGCAGCCAGGAGGGGTGACCCAGCCAGCGGGGGGTTGGGGGTACTCCCCCCTTTCCCTCCCAAGCAAAACCTCTGTGCCTGGCTCTAGGCCCATCACTCCAGACAGAACATGGCTATTTGGGTGAGAGCTATCTATGCCCAGGGCCTGGGCAGCTAAGGACAAATGTGACAAATGAACACTATAGAGCAAAGACTATCCCAGATCCCCAGAGGGCTCTCCAGCATCCTCTTTTGCCACATCCATTTGCAGAGAGCCAAGGATGGCTCTGATCTGGGTTCCACCAAGCTCCATCCAGTGAGTGCTGGAGATACACAGTTCCTGTGCTCAAACATCCTACAACATGTGTAGTCAGGCTGTGAATGACTCCTGTGACTGCAAAGCCCAGGCAGAGAGCGAGGTTAGGACACTTGGGGACACAAGAGCCTGGCTGCATACTACCACCCTCCTACCTGCAAACACACCAGGGAACTTCGCCAATGGCCTTGGCAGGACGTTCCTGGCTCCTACTAGGGCCTGGACATCAGCCGAGCTGTCCAGCATTGCTGTAACCCATGTCCCCTTCTCTAACCAGAGGAAAAGGACTTATCCATGCCTACAACCCCCAGGGGTCTAGAGTACTGACCTGCTGCAATCTGCTGCTCATGCCTACACAGAACTGCCCTGCCCTGGTTTTTCACCTCACTTCCTTCTCAGGAGGCCCGACAAGCAAATCAAACAGGCCGGAGGCCTGAGAACAGCTGCTGGGGGGCGGGGTTGGGGGGCCTGGGTGAGGCCAGGAGGCAAAGGGGTGAAGTGACAAAGGAGCCCTTTGTTGTGCTAACTTTTTCCAAGACGTAAAAGCAGTAACAATAGACAATCCAGACTTAGGGGGGCCGACAAGGACAGGAGGGGGGTGCCCTGGCCTCCAATCCTGGTCTACATTCCAACAAGCACAGGAAGAAGGCACTGACCTCCTCTCTTCCCTCCTCCTAACCCACCCTCTGCCCTGGACCTACCCCCCTCCCCCAACTTCCAATCTGAGCCAAACTGGAGGGAAAGGAGGACAGAAGGGGATCGGGGTGCAGGGCCAAGGGGAAGGGGGTGCATGGCACAGGGAGACAGGAGTACGAAGATGAAGAGCAAAAGGCCAAGGACAGACCAGAGCGGCAAAGGCTCAGAGAAATGTGGAGTTAAAGCCAAGTCCAGAGAGTTGTTTATAGACATGAAAGAGCAGTGCTCTTTAAAAATTGTTTTTGGCAAGATGGCGGACACGACCCTAGGAGGGGGTGGGGGCTCGGTGAGGCCTCTTTCAAACCATCCCCAGCAGCTGGTTGGCGGGTTACCCCAGGCTGTAGCTCCCTCCGTCTGTACCTTACCCTCAGTATATCCCCAATTGTCACCCCAGTAACTCAACCTCTGAGGGTTGCAGGTCTAGGTTTTGAACTTAAATCCCAAGGTCCAGCCCCCCACCTCCCCAGGCATGTAGCCAGCAGCCCAGGGAAGCCAGTATCAGCATCAAGCCAGAAGTGTGGCTCTTATCGTCCCAGCTAAGTTAGGACACCGTAATAGTGTAGCGCAAGCAGGTGGGGGGATGGACTATCCTGAGATGGCCCCACCCCACCGGCCACCCTCCCTGGAGGCCCCAGCCCACAAATCTCTCCACTTCCTGTAGAAAGGCTGGGTTGGAGAAGGACCAGACCTCAGCTCAAAGTTTCAGTGTGCAGCCAAGGGCTGGAACCAACCCAGGAAGCCCGGCGTCCCCTCTCACCACTGCTGCCAGGGTGCTCCTCCCCCGCTCCCCTCCTGGGCGGGCGCACACGGCGCGGGTCCCCACGCCCCAGAGCCGTTCGCAGGCTCGCGCAAGGGGCCAGTTTCCTGGAGGAGATCAGCAGGAAATCAGCTGGGCCCCTGGCCAGCGGCTCCCCTCCCAATCCAGCTGGCGCCCTCTTTGCAGCTCCCTTCACACAGCCTCTAGAGACGGAAGGGGCACAGAGCCCTCCCTATGGCCCTTCCTCCTCACGGGGTGATGGTGAGGGTGGCTCTGGGTGCAGTAGAGCCAGTAGGCTCAGTGCAAGGCCCAAACCTAGCGGTCGGTGGGTGATAAGCATCTCTCCCATCCCCCCCACTACGGGCATCCACGTGCTTCACATTCTTGGATGTCTGGGAGCAGGCGGAGGCGTGAGCTGCGGAGACTGGTGGGGGACAGATGGGGAGCCACATCCTGTGCACCCCTTGTCCTCTAGTGCACTGAAAGGGGGGTTGTGGGAGGAAAGCAAAGTCTCCAGGGCTTTGTGATACCCAGCAGGTCTCCACCCACAGCCAACCTGCTATCTTCCCTCCGATGGTGGAGGCCAGGGGGGTAGTATAGTATTCTCCAAGACAAAAAGAGGGGACCCCTCCAGGCACCAAAAGGCTCTTCTTCGAAGTGGTCATACAGGCTGTACTAGCAGCGGTCCAGTGGCCACCCTGACTTCAGGTCCTACTGAGTGCCCCAGGGCAACTATGCCTCCACATGGGGCGAAGGCTGGTGAACCCAGCTCTAGCCAGGCTATCCCACAGCAGGTTTTGTGTGCAGACAGGTCACCACTTCCCCATGTCCAAGCAGTTGGAGGAAGGAGGGAGCAGGGAGTCTCCTGCGTGGGCCGTCTCCCAGTTCTCTGCAAGCCTCCTCCCTTCAAGTTCTGGGCCAAGGGCTCAGCTGTCCTCGAGGGCTTGGGGAGATAGGAGCTGGACCCCAGGGGGCTTAAATCCCAGCTTCCCCCACTGCAGAGAAGGGGCCCAATTATTCCCCCTAGGGGTGACTTCTTCCTACAGCGCCAGGATAATAAGAAGGGTCAAGGAAGCACCTCTCACCTCGGCTTTTTTCCAAAGCCAATGATCACCCACCCCTCCTACTCTGAAACCTCACAGCTGATTCTGCCTTGGAGGCAAAGGTCAGGGGGCAGGACAATAGGAAAGGCCAGATAGAGGTGTCTCTGGAAGGGTAGGGGCCGGCTGTCATTCACCTCAGGTCTCTCTTACGGTGCACGAAGGTTTGTGTGTGGGCAGATTTCTATCCAGCCTTCAATATGCTAGTGGTTCTCAACCTCCCTAATCCTGTGACCTTTAATATGGTTCCTCATGCTGTGGTGACCCCTAATCATTCAATTATTTTCATGGCTACTTCATAACTAACTTTGCTACCGCTATGAATCATAATATAAATATCTTGATGTGCAAAATATCTGATGTGTGACCCCTGTGAAAGGGTCGGTAGACAACCCCCAGGGATTGAGATTCACAGGTTGAGAACCATAAGAGACTCAGTCTTCCATTGCTCCCTGGCACGAAGAAGGGTGGCAGTAGGTATGGGAAGGTGGGGGGACCCTCCTGGGAAGAACCTGCTCCCACAACAGAGTGGGAGATGAAACCTGAGCCACCTAACAATACCCTAGCTTCAACTCTCTGACATAGAAATCACACTAATACACACTGCCTCACACCTGGGCATAAACGTGCCCAGGTGTGTGTGCACACTGGGGCATGCGCACAGGTCCTGAGTGTTAAGAGAACCCTTCCTCCCAGCATAGCCTGAACCCGCTAGAACCAGGCTGGAAGGATCAGCTGCCAGGACATCAAGGGTTCACATCAGTTCTCCTGATTAACAATACAAGGTATGGCCCTATTTCCCTAGACGGGTAACAAAAAGACCCACCAGCGTAGATGCTGATTGCCAGAGGACCCCCAGGCCTTAAAAACCAAATACCCCCCTAGAGAAGAGCAATTAACAGAAGATTCTTGACACCAGCTTCTCCCATGTTCCCAGCATCAAAGCCTCCAGGATGTCAGCCAGGTGTCTGGAACCAGACCTTTCCCCAAGATGGACTAGGTGCCTCTGAAAGCATAGGGGGTGACCAGGAAGGCGACTGTCCGGTGAAGTCCCTTTCTGCCACACCCCATTACCAACACCAAAGACAGAGACCAGTCCCCCTACAGTCAAGAACAGGAGCTGGGGCAGTAGCTGCCGCATAGGAGAAAGCTCACCCTAGGTTTTGGCAGCAGTGGGATCTGGGGAAGTGGCCCCTCCTCTTCGAAACAGATAAGTCCACAGCCTGGACCTTTACCCCACCCTCCAGCAGGCTGTGGATCCTAACCAAGAAGATGTAAATGGGGCGCCAGAGGCTGAGATTTCATGTCTCCTGGAGAAGGAACGCTCAAAGTTACTGAGCCCTAACATGGTAGTGCGCCAGGGTCACTGGGTGTAGGGCAACTGTCCAGCTAGGACATCCGAGTTACACCGAGACAGATGGAGAGAAAGTGAGGTGTAGAGAGGTTCCTACCGCCACCCCCATCCCACTTCTAAGGTAGCACAGCAGAGGCCGGTACGTACAGTGGTTTGAGCCATTCCAAAGCGGAGTCCGGAGTGGGGTGGAGTAGGGACCCGGAGCAGGGAGCCCCTTCTCCTGGAGCAAACAGGCCCGGTTCTGGTTATAAAAGTCCACCACTAGGAAGGGGTTAGGGGCGGGGGCAAGCCCCCCAACTTCCACACTCTCGTACATCTTGCCCCTCGAAGGCCGGAGATCCAGGAGGGGAAGTCCTGCACGGGGCTCTCGTCACTCCGCCGGAGGCGCCATCCGTACAAATCGGCTGGGGGGGGGGGGGGGGGGCAAAGGGACAAGTCCCTTCGCCCCGACGGGCAGCCCCTCAGCGGGGCGCCCAGCCCAGAAATGCCCGCGCCTAAGTCCGCAGGTCACTCCGCCGGTCCCAGGTGAAAAGCGAGAAGTTGTGCAGGTTGGAGGAGGAGGTCCCTCGGCGCTCGCTAGCAGGGAACGCCCGGTGGCCCGATAACTCGAGGCTCCGGTGTCCCAGGCAGAGTCCAGCGGCTCCCCAAGTCCGCTGGCCCGGGGCGGGATCAGGGCGGAGACGGGGGTCACCGAGCACTTCCTTTTGCCGGCCGGGGCTCCCGGGCTTCTCCGTGGCTTAGATTCCGGGTGCGGGTGGGGGAACCCCTCGTACGGCCCCGCCTCCGCCTGGCCCGGCGGCCGGCCGCTTGCTTGGTCTCCGGTGTGCGCGCCACCACCCCCCAAGCCCTCGCGCCCCCTCTCCGGGATCCCAGCCCCTATCCTCCGCCCCGCCCCGGCCTGGCACCGCCCCTGGCTTAACCCTTTCCCTGCGGATCCCACTGCAGCGGGAGAGATGCAGGGAAGCGAGGGCCAGAAAACTGAATGTGGACCTCGAGTGGGGCAGCCTCAGAGAGGGAGCAGAGGCGGGAAATGCGCTATGCATAGAATCAGGCTG
The DNA here is from genome assembly GCA_019843965.1 of Rhynchomys soricoides. Classification (NCBI taxonomy): domain Eukaryota; kingdom Metazoa; phylum Chordata; class Mammalia; order Rodentia; family Muridae; genus Rhynchomys; species Rhynchomys soricoides. The sequence continues at coordinate 870,927 of JADRCH010000221.1, forward strand.
GGTATGGATAGCAGGATACACCGGGAGACAGGACCGTTGAGTAGAGGGCATCCTCCCCGTCCCGGTTCCGGCTCCCAGCCTCTCTAGTGCTTCTGGTCAATCCCCTGCTGGGCGATGCACCGGCGGGAAGGTGGGGTGGTCCCAGTGTCCTCCCCCTAAACACGCCACCACCCCCCCCAAATCCCCGGCTTCATTTGCCTAATGCAATTCGGCTGAACTCTTGCTGAACTCGCCTGGCGGCGACTCACCTCCGGGTGACCCACCCACTGCTGCCCATGACATCACCAGCTCGCCAATCCCCCCTCGGGGCTCGCCCACTGGCCCCCTTCTTGGTCCTGTCCGGCCCCAAACTCCGAACATGCGGGCAGGAGGCACAGGGCCCAGATGCAGGTGACCCAGCGTTAGACCCACGAATGCAGCGTACTGGGTGTCCCGGGTGTGACATTGTGCAGCTTGGGCACTGTGTCGGAATGAGACATCCAGCTTGTGTCACTGTCTGTGACATCATGTGAGACTCCGGCTGCCGGCTTACCCGCCGGAATACGACGCAGCAGAACTGAGCTGTTAACACAAACACAAGCGGGGAGCTCTCCTCCCACACTCTGCGTGCTTCCGGCGAGCAAAGCTCCGCCCAGGGTGTCTCCCAACCCGGGAACCAGGATGAGCCAGCAAAGGACAGATAAAAGGAGGCTTCCAGCTGAACCACTTCCTCCCTAGGACGACTGTTTCAGTGGAAGAAAAGCCTGAGTTAGGTAGGTCCCCAGAAAGAAGAAATACCCAGAGAAGACCAGGATATCCTATTATCCATCCTCTTAAAAGCCTGATCTACATGTTAGCTTTCTAGAAGCCAGCTTTTGTCCATATGTGAAGTCCAGAGGTCCACATGCTTGCCCTTTAATAAACGAGCTAGCTCCCTGCCCAAAGTCAACTTCTTTACAGTATGAAGTCATTTAAGTCTCAAAGGAACGCCAGGAACCTTTACAGACAGGCCTGGAGGTATGAGACTATTATCCCAGCTATTTGGGAGACCGAGGCAAATGGGTCACAAATCCAAAGCCAGTCTGGGCTACAGAGTGAATCAACATTCTGGGTAATACAAGAAACGGTGTCTCAAAGTAAAGGAACTTAGAGGGGTGCTGGAGACGGTTCCAAACCTTTAAAGCAGTGTGCAGTACACGTGCCCGCGATCCCAGCAGTGGGAAAACGCAGTAGAAGCACAGATTCTAAGGCTGCCAGGTAGTGGTGGCCCACTCCTTTAATCTTGGGAGACAGAGGCAGACAAATCTCTATGAGTTCGAGGCCAGCCTGGTCTACAAAGAAAATTCCAGGACAGCCAGAGCTACACAAAGAAACCCTGTCTGGAAAAACCAAGAAAGAAAAAGAAAAAGAAAAAGAAAGGAAGAAAAGAGGGAACTCTCAGGGCTGGAGAGATGGCTCTAGTTACGAACACTGTCTGCTCTTCCAGAGGTCCTAAGTTCAATTCCCAGCAACCACATGGTGGCTCACAACCATCTGTAATGGGATCTGATTCCCTCTTCTGGTATGACTGAAGAAAGCAGCAGTGTATTCATATACATACATACATACATCATTTAAAAAAAAAAAAAAAAAGGAACCCTCAGCTACCAAAAGCTCATGTTCCTACCAGACCAGGGAACTCAAGATAAATCTTATTTTCTGACTGCCTTCCATATGGCTGTCCTGGTGAGCCTGCCCTTAAAAGACTTTAAGAAATGACAGAAAATATGCAAATAAATCCACCATCACAAATATGTATTTACGTATACACACTGCAAACCGACAAGTGGTATCATGACACAAACACAGTGTGTTCTTAGGAAAAATTAAGTTCAAGGATCAGTGGATAACTCAAGGCAAGGACCCAAAGAAAGCTGAAGTGCAGAGAAAAGCAAAGGGGAAGGAGGGCCAGTAAGTGGACAGCTGTGTAAAGGACCTACAGCCACAGGCAGTGTGTTCCTCCTACTGACTGAAGACGACCAGAAAGATGGGTAATAAACTCTAAAGGAGGCCAGGCAGTGGTGGCTCACGCCTTTGATCCAAGCACCAGGGAGGCAGAGACAGGCATCTCTCTGTGAGTTCAAGGCCAGCCTGGTCTACAGAGCGAGTTCTGGACAGCCAGGGCTACACAAAAAAAAAGAAAGAAAGAAAAAAAGAAAAGAAAAAGAAAGAAAAGAAAAAAGGAAGAAAAATCCATAGGAGAAGATACAAAACCAGGCTGGAGAATAGGCTAAAACCAGCCCAGACCAGATGGGCTTGTAGGCTTGAAGCCACAGTAAGGTTAAGTAAAGGAGAAGCAAGATTCCATTACAGTACAAGAAGACCTTTCCAGGTTATGAAGAATGAGTTAACAAGACGGCAAGAATGTCCAGTTAGAGACCAGGCAGTGGTGGCGCACGCCTTTAATCCCAGCCCTTAGGAGGCAGAGGCAGGTGATCTCTGAGTTGGAGGCCAGCCTGGTCTACAGAGCTAAAGCAAAAAGGAAAAGGATGTCCAGTTGTAAGTTGCTATGGTAACTCAAGCAGCAGAGAAGATTGGCTTAGCCTAAGCAGTGGTAATAGATAATGATGATGATACTTTAAAATCACATCTCATTTGCTGTATATGTATGCTAAGGCTTGGGATGCATGTCAGAGGATAATTTTCAAAGGGTATCATGATGTACATACACCTTTAATCCTAGTATTTAGGAGGTGGATGCTAATGGATCTCTGGGAATTCCAGTGTAGTCAGGGATATATGATGAGACCCAAATAGAGGTGTGTGTGTGTGTGTGTGTGTGTGTGTGTGTGTGTGTAGAGGGAAGCTGGAAAGAAAGATAGACAGTTAAGGTTAATTGCTGCTCTTCCGAGAGGACCCTGGTTGGATTCCCAGTGCCCACATGGTGGCTCACAACCATTCCTAATTCCAGTTCTAGATGATCCAGCAACCTTGTTGGTCCTCTGCTGGCACCAGGCGTGCACAGTGGACAGACATGCATGAACACAAAATACCCACACATATAAAATAAAGTTAAACCTTTTTAAGACCAAGGAAAAAGAGAGAGCAAGACCTTTTCAGGAATCGGCTTTCTTTCACTTCCAGGATCAAACTCAGATCATCAAGCTTGGCGGCAAGTGTCTTAACCCACTCAGCCATCTCCCTGGCCCTCACAAGAAGTGTGAAAAGTGGAGTCAATGGTGGGGAGCTGGAGGGAGTGTAGGTAGTATCTGGTGCATACCTCTCGGCTTCCTGAGACAGCAGAGAGTCTACGGACTGCAGGACAGAAGCTGTTGGACTCCCAAGAGAGGGCAGAGGCTTGCAAATGGAGTGCTGGGTGGGGTCCAGGGCAAACTCGAGGTCTTGGCATGGATGCCCTTCATATTTTTCTCCTCAGTGATGCAGCTCCTGGCACCAGTGATGTAGTAGGCCCTGTGCTCCTCACGGCTTCAAGATGCTAAGGGACCTGAGGCTCTTGTCCCTCATGGTCAGGCAAAGATCTCCCAAATAACAGGCATTCGATATGGAAATCAGGAAGTAGTAACTTCATAGTAGCAAGACAAGAGTTGTAAAGCAGAAGGGAGGGAGAGAGGGGAGAAGGAGGAGGAAGAGGAGAGACTGTGATAAGGAAGGGAACATCTGAGGAGGATTCTGGGAAGAGTCCTCATTCGAGATCTCAGACTTAAAAAAAAAGAAAGAAAGAAAAAGGTCCCTTGAAGGATGAACAGGATGTCTGAAGCTGGACAGAGAAGCTGGGGTGAGATGTCTGCTCTGGCAGCCAAGAGGTCGAGAAGCAGGTCAAGGAGGAACATGGTGTACCAGGGCTGTGACAGAAGGGAGGGAGGACTGGAAGGCTTTGGCCTGCAGCAGGGGCTGCGATACTGGGTGGCAGTTGCTAGCAGGCATGGCCTCATCCTGCTCAGTCACATCTCCCATCCCCAGCTCCCCCCAGGGTTTTATGCTTAGCAAGCCCTTAGCAGGTGTGGGCTGAATCCTCATGGCTGCCACCACCACCACCACCACCACCACCTCCAGCCTGTGCCAAGCAGGGCTCCCTCCTCTGCCCTAGGGACAGAGGGAGACATTAGGCCGGGTGCCAGACAGACATCAGGGCCTGATACAGAGTGGCCATCTCCAAGACAATACCCAGCTCCACCCCTACTGCTCTTCAAGGTACTTGAAGTAACTGCAGGCCACAACCAGCAAGCGGATCACTGAGGCCTCACAGCAAGCAGCCTACCAGAGACAGACCAGAAGGGCAAAAAGATTCCAAGAAAGGTTGAATGACCTGCCCAAGGTTGCACAGGCAGAGCTGACCTGAAAGCCTTCTGGCTCTGGGGCAAGTAGGGAAGCTGGTATTAGACTTCAGGCTGGATGGCATTTTCAGCAACATGCGGTCCGGCTGAGCAGGGGAGGGCCTGAATTACTAATTCTACCAGGGCAAAGAGACCCCCAGTCTATCCTGGCTACAGAGGGGTAAGAAGGCACTGTCTCAACATTATTTAGAGGTTACCATTTCCTCTTTCTACTGATGCAGCTCTTCCCTACATACACACACACTCTCCCTCCCTCTCTCTCTCTCTCTCTCTCTCACACACACACACACACACACACACCCCATACCCCCAACACATACAAAGGCTGCACTGGCACAGCCCCAGAGCACATATCCCTTGGCAAGAGATTGCCTGAGGCCCTGACTGGCCTAAGAGGAAGACAGGCTTCCTTCCCTGTGTCCCCTCCCCCAGTCTGGGCTGGAGTCCTACCCTGAGAGGGCCTGTACATTTATCCCGAAGACAGATAAATAGTGAGGACTCTATTTCAATGAAAACCCCCTGTGAAGGTCTTTTGGCTGACTCTGCATTTTGGACCCCAAGAAAGGCACAGCCTGGCAGTACCCGCCTCTCCTCAAGGCTGGGTGTGAACAAGCAAGGGGGAATGTTCAAGTCTGCAAACCCCAGGAAGTAGCAGAGCAAGGGATGAAGAGACAGGCACACCCCCTCCTCCTTCCTCTGGGCCTCCTTCCTAGGTTTCCCTAGGCCTGGGCTCCTGAGACAGGGAGGGGGAGGGGACCACATCCCCATATCTAGACAAGTACCCAGCCAACATGTAGAAGGAAAATCTGTAGCCACCCTTCAGGTTCCTGTCCAGCTCCTCTATTGATTGCTTCCAACTTCCCTGCCCCCACTTCAGAAATTGCAACAAAATATGAACAACAGCTAGGGCTTTTACACTCTGTTCCTTCTGAGTCTGTCGGGATGGGAGGAGGCGGCGGCTGCTGAGTTCTGCAAACTCATAGGCAGCAAGAGGGCAGAGTAGGGCTGGGTGGGGGTGTGAACAGATTGTGTCTGAGGCTTCTAGGACAGGATGGGGATCTTCCCTGGGCCTCTTATCTTTCCAGTCACAAAATCCAACACCGTGAAGGGGGCAGGGGTGAGGGGTGGCTTTCTCTGCGCCCCCTACTGGGGGAACTCAGAGGCAGGGCCTCCAGCAACCAGGACAAGATTCAACAATGGTGATAAGGCTCCAATGATCTCTGCTGGCTCCAAAACGTCCCCTAATCTCCTCCTAGAGCTGCCTATTTGGATGGTAGGCAATAGGTCTGCTTTACGGCTCCCAGGATGGTTCTGCTGGACTTTGGCTTCTCTTCCTCTGCCCCCCCCCCCCAAACATGAGTACAAGGTGACTCTACTGAAACAGTCCAGACTAAGGTTTCTTTTTCTTTTTTTTTTTAAAGGTGCAGATAATGTCCTGACCCACAATAGGTGCTCAGCAGCCTCCCATTCTACTGGGTCACATGCCAGGCACACACCAAGTGTCCTCTGGGATGATATCGCCTAACTTGGCCCTCTTAGGTATCTGGTAATGTCCCCTGTGTCACAGACCAGGAAACAATGCCAAGAGAGCAGCCCATAAATGACACAGGTGTCTATGTTTTTTAACCCTGAAGCCCAAGGAATTCCAAGGGTGCATAAGCCAACAGGGTTCACCCCTTGGCCCCCAGGCCAGGAAACACAAGAACTTTAGAGATGGAGATCTTCTTTTCCCCAAGTCATTATAAAGGCCAAACCCCCTGAAGCCCTCACACCAGGACACCTCTGCCCAAAACCAGGCCTGACCACCCCTAGCCCTACCCCCCAGCCCCACCCCCAGCCCCAACATACAAGCTGGCATTCCCCTCCCCAGCTTTGGATTTGATTCTCTGCAAACACACACCCAGTATACACAAGCCATTAACCCCCCTTCTCAGCATACTCAGCCCTGACCCCCTCCTCCCAAAGAACACACAACCCTGACCCTCCTCACACTGCACAGAGAAGCCCAAACCTCCACAGGAAACAGGTTTCAGGGGCCAAGCACCAAAGGAGCTATCTCTGGGGCCTCCACCCTGGTTCCCTAGGAGACTCCCAGGAGGACAATACCTAGCTCTCCCCACAGTGACCTGGAGAGGCCTTGGCCCTCCCACAGGTCACCCGCTCTCTGAAGAGTATCTACAACACACCTAAGGTGCAACCTTGCAAGAGGCCCAGGAAGGGGAGGCCGGCTCCACAGCTGTGTAATGTGGGACTGGAGCAGGGAGCCTGGAAGGTCACCAGGGCATAGCATTCCTGCTGCAAGCAGAAATGGAAGAGAAACCCCTGCTTCTCACTTCCAGGGACTCCCTGGCCTTGTGTCCTAGTCCCAAGGACTAGGGGAGACTAAAGCTGGAAAACTTTTAGCTGTTCCCAGGTACCAGGAGCACTGCAGGAGGGGGGTGGTCTCAGACCCAAGGCCTCTGGTCCTAGAAGGTGCTCAGAGGCTGGGGTGCTGGGAGGAAGAGGTTGTTGTTGTTTACTAGGAAAGGGGAGGGGTGGGAAACCCACAGGCTCACAGAGGAGGGGGCAGGAAGAGGGCATTGCCTAACCTGGGTGGAGAAAGCCAAAGAAGGTTGCCATTTGCCCGAAATATAGACACCCCACCCTAGGAGTAGGCTACCAGGGTGGGGGCTCACCCCACCCACCTCTAAGAAAGAGGAAGGAGCTTGCAACATTCAGGGGAAGGGCAGAGAATTTACTTTTTCTCTCACAGGGGTCAGATCCTAACCCCCCTGCAGAGCCTTCAGTGAGTCAGGCCCATCTGTCTGCTCCCCCCATCACCTGGGCAAGGACAAGTGGTCCTTACAGGCACAGGCTTGTAGGACTCCCTAACTCCTTTCTGCCTCTCTCCTCCTTCCTCTTTGGTTTGTTTTTGTTCTGTTTTTTTTTTTTTTTTTTTTTTTTCAAGACAGAGTTTCTCTATGTAGCCCTGGCTGTCCTGGAACTCGCTCTGTAGACCAGGCTGGCCTCGAACTCAGAGCTCCACCTGCTTCTGCCTCCTGGGTGAAAGGCATGCTTTCTTTTTGGTCTTAAAAATCCCACCCCGAAAAAGTACAGTTCTTTCAGCTCCTGGGATGGTTGGCAACATGAGCTCCTGCTCCCTTCAAATGCAGGGTGCATTTTTACACAGGAGTGCTGGCCCAATCCCCAGCAACTCTTGAGCCCCAGAGGCTGCTCTCTTCATTAGCACAGACTAGAAAACCAGAACACAGTGGGGGTTCTCAGACTCTCCAGAGTGAGTGGAGGGAAGAAAAGGCAGAAACAGAATGTGGAGGCTGGGGGAAACTGAGGTAATACTTGTCAACTCCCTAGCACTACGGCATAAAGGACTGAAGCCTTAAAGGCATATGGGCATAGACTACCTGCTCCTGAAGGTTGGTGGGGCCTGGAAGGGAGGGGGATGTGACAAAGCCAAAGGCGGTGATCCAGGAAGCAATGGTGGCTGTGGGCAGCCAGCCAGCTGTGGGCAGTGAGGAGCCCAGCCAGAGCCTGCCCCAGGGACAAAGAGACTCTCTGGCTCCGGGGAGAGAGTGCTGCCCCCACACCAAGAAGGGGGCACTGACCCAGCCCAGCCGGGCACACAGGGCAGTGGTGCCAGGCAGCTTGCCAATGGCTGTGGGAGGGGCAGTGGGTGCCAGGCAGGGTGCTCTGTCCCTGCCAACCAGGAGAGGTGGGACACGTTTCCCAGGTCAGCAGCTGACCAGCCGGCCAGTCAGCCAGCCAGCCATGGCCAGCTCTGCTGCTTCCACTCCCTCCAGCCCCAGGCCAGGCCCAGATCCCTCCTCCAAGGCTCTGGCCTGGAGCCCAGCTGGGCCCTGGGGGCCAGAGTTACTGTAAGCGGCCTGGCAGGCCCCAAGCCTGGACTTTGCCAGCTGGCCATAGCCACCGCCACCTCCCACTACCTGGCTTGGCCAGTTAGGGAAGGGCACTGAGACCCCCGCCCAGCCAATGAGTGACCCTCATGGCAGAGGGTAGAGGCAGAAAACACAGGCCCTGCCAAGTCTGTGCATGTGTCCAAGGCCAGAGTCCAGGCAGAAAGCCCCCACAGAGTCCCTCCCTGTCCTTCTGGGGCGGGGGAGAGCAAGGGCTCCAGCTGTGCTGAGCTGCCCTGGACTGTCCCTTGAAGCCCTTTCCCTCAGAGTATTGGAAGGGGGGATGGGATAGAGGTGGGGGTTCATGCTCACTGTGTAGGGCTGTCATTTCCACCAAATGTTGAGAGGTTTGTTTCTCCACCTCAGCCTCTGCATCCATCCCTCCTCAGAGCTATTTATAAGGCACTCAATAGCATAGCACCAGGGACACAGAGACAAAGGGGGACAACATAGGGAGAGACAAAATGGTTTCACCTCCCCTCTACCCCCAGTGTCAAAGCGCCACTGACTGCCTTACGGACCATCTTCAAGCCCCACCCCAGCCCCTACACACAATGGTCACCTTGGTCTAAAAAAGACCTTGCCACTCATCCTGTCTCCAGCAGAACAGAAGTGTCCAGGAACCCAAATCCAGAGGCCAACCACCCGCCACACTCCCTCCCCTCAAGCCTCCCCCCACAGAGACTTACTGGCTGGGGACGGTGTGCTGTAGCCACTAACTGGAAGCTGGTGCTGGAGGCTGGTGAGAGCCCCTGGTGGGGAGAGTCCACCCAGCATGGGGGGGAAGAAGAAGGCGTAGGGGGGTACTGGGTACCCATTGAGGTGCCCGCCCCCAGGTGTTGGGCAGGAACTGCTATTGCTGGCCATGCCAAGCGGCCACAGTCAGAAGGGCAGGCAAACAGTCTGGCAGACAGCTGTGACAGGCTTCACGCAGTTTCTCTTCCTCGGGGCATGGGGCCTGGGCCCAGAGGGGGTTTGGGTGGTCAGCCCACCCCCACCCCCTTCTGTCCCTGGAGCTGCAAGTCCCAAGTTAGTCAACTTCAGCCTTCTGGATCCCCCTCCCTAGCCAGGGGGCCAGGTAGATTGGGGGATGTCCCAAGAGTCCGTCCTTTGGTTAAATAGTCCTGGGAGCTGACACTTTTGTAGGAAGGTCCAGAGCTGGTCTTCAGGGTATCAAAAGGGATGCCAGTCCCAGAAGGGCCCCAAGTAGGCGGCTGGGGGGAGGCATGTCCTGTGGTGCTGCAGAAAAAGGAAAGACACAGGTAAGAGAGCACTGAGCAGGCACATGGGATTCCCCACGGTGCTCCCCAACCTGGGCGGCCAGAGATTTTCCTGTGGCACCCAGCTGAGCAGACATCTGGCACCATGCCTGGCTGGCAGGACCAGCCTAGGACCAGGGCCCAGACACTGCTGGGGATGGCAGGACAGCATAGCCAGGCTGGGAATATAGGGGCAGGACCCAGAGTACAGGACGGCCTCTCACCCAGAATGCTTGGGAAAGGGTTCATAGTGTAACCCCAAAGATCCCTGCAGCTGAGGCAGGCAGCTGGCTCTCCTTCTCCCAGTGTGGGTTACCTGAGGTCAAGATACAGTGTGCTGGCAGGGAGGGGGGAAAGCCGCTTCCCTAAAGCATTGGCACTTCTCAGAAAAATGACTCCTAAGCTGGGGGTACCCTCTCTTAACACCACTTCCCCCTCCCTTAACCTAGCATCCCAGATCAGTCTGTCCCTCCCTTGAGGAAGAGGCCCAATTCCATGCATTCAGGGAAGTGGATCTCCAGGTCTCCTAGGCAACATCGCCAATACAGAACAGTACAGGTGGCCCTGGGAAGACCTATGTCAGGAAGACAAGGCTTGCCCAGGATGGAAGTCCCCAGCAAGAGAGACTAAGTTCAGACTTCATCAGACTCCCTTCTGTAAAAGCAACACACAAAGGATGGGCTGGTAGGGGGACAGGAGATGCAAGACCAGCCTCTCCCCTCACCAGAGTATACACAGATCCATACCCTATCTGAGCAGCTGGGGCCAGAGAGTATACACGGGTAACACCTTGGGGTGGGTACACAGCTGCGACCTACAGACTCCCTGACCCAGCCAGATAGGCAGAAGAGGAGCAGAGAGGAAAAGGGAGAAAGAGAGCAAGCCTGACTGAGTATAAATTAGATGTAAATACATACCACATATGTATGTGGGTGGACGGATGGACGGATGGACAAACAGAGGAAACAAAAATAATCACAGCCAATCAAAACCAGCTCCTACTTCCCTCTGTTCTCCTGTCAGGTGCTGTTCCCAAGAATGCTCTCAAATGTCCACACACTAGGCTGACTGTGACTGGCCAGCTAACAGACACCAGGGATTTGGTTCTGTTGGTAAACAACTTGCTACAAAAATAACGGGGCCTAATTTTGGATACCCAGCAACCCTGTAAAGAGTCAGGCACAGTGGCACACACCAGTAATCTCAGTGCTGGAGAGGCAAAGGCCAGGAGGATTCCTGAGGTTTGCTGGTCAGCCAGCTTGACTCAATCAGTGTGCTCCAGGTTTGCTCAGAGACACTATCTCAAAAATTAAGATGGAGAACTACTGAGAAAGAAAGATACCCCATGCCAGCGTCTGGTCTCCACACATACACGCATGTACTTGCACACACATACAAGCCAGGTAGGAAGTGAATATGTAGACACGAATCCACACACTGCTGTGGAAGAGTCAAGCACTGCAACTGCTTTGTAGACGGGCTAGGAGGTTCCTCCAAAATGTAAACATGGCGCTAGGGCACAGGGCAAGTCTACCCTTTGGTGTCCACCCAGGAAACAAGACCATGGTAGTCAAGCAAAAGAAGGCTTGTGTGTAAATGTTCAGAGCAGGAGTGCCAATCATGACCGGGCAGTGAAACCAACCCAAATGTCTATCAATGGTAAACAGATAATAAAATGTTAGATACCTAATACACTAGACTCTTTCTGTGCCAGAGAGAGAGAGAGAGAACAGCATAGTTTCCAAAGACTGTATGCTGTATGATTCGATTTCTAAGAATGTCCAGGAGAAGCAGATCTGCACACATAGATTTGTGGTTACCAGGAACTGGGGTGTGAATGTGAGGGAACTGAGAAGTAACTGCTCGTGGTATGGGAGGGAGTTCTGGGGCGGTAAAAACGTCTTAGAATCGATAGTGGCTGCACCATTCCAAGGGCATGAAAACCATGCAGCTGTTTACTGTTTGTCTTTCTGCCTTCTTTTTTTTTTTTTTTTTTTTCCTTCGGTTTTTCTAGACAGGGTTTCTCTGTGTAGCCCTGGCTGTCCTGGAACTCACTCTGTAAACCAGGCTGTCCTCAAACTCAGAAATCCACCTGCCTCTGCCTCCCAAATGCTGGGATTAAAGGCGTGAGCCACCACTGCATGGCTCTGCCTTCTTTTGAGGAAGGTCTCACAATACTAAATCATTCAGGCTGACATTGAGTTTGCAATCCCTCTGCCTCAACCTCCAGGGCACTAAAATTACAAGTGGCTTTAATGGATGTGATTTGTTGTGAGTTAGTGTCTCAGTAAAACTCTTAGGGGGGAGGGAGGGAAGGGGGGGGAAGAGAGAGAGAGAGAGGGCGCTAAAGAATTGTCTCTTTCCAACCTTCTCCCTCCATCCCTCCATCCCAAATTTAGGACATACCAGGTTCCAAGCTCCAAGCTCCAGGCTTAAGCCTGGAGACTGGGGAATGCATATATATCCAGCATTTGGCTGGGGACCAGGATGAGGATGGGGGAATTCTTGCCAAGGCCACTGTGGAAGAGCACTGTGTCCTCTGTCGACTGTCCCAGCCTGTGTCTTCTCTGTCAACTGAGGAAGACAGGGAGAAAGGGAGCAGGTAGTGGCCAGCAGGTAGTAGAAGCAACAGGTGCCTCAGGAGTGAAATCTAAGCTATGTTAAAGACCAGGATCTCTATTGGAATTCGTCACACCAACCACCCAGCCTCAATCCTGAATGAGGCATTTCCTTCCCTTCACAGGCTGATGACTCATGTCAGAGAAGCAGAGTGGGATGGGGTGGGGAGGGGGCACCTATAGAGCCAGCTGCCTCTGACCCCAGTCTCTTGTGAGATTCTATTCAATAAGAATATGAGCGGAAGAGCCAGGCAGGGGAGAGCTGACCGACCTCATCAAGTGTCTATGCTTGGATCCTTGTACAGATACTACCGCACTTGCAGAAACTCACACGTGAAGGTCAATAGAAAGCATCTAGGTGTGCAAGAGCACACCTGCTGCCCCAGTCTGTGTCCAGGCAAGCATGTGAACAGAGGCAGCCTGGAGATAACATCTTTCCATACCTGGGCCCAAGCACACTAGTACAGATCAGGACTTGTGTGCATGGGCTGTACACACACTGAGGAGATATACAACTGTCACAGTCTCCCAAAGTCTATGTTTTGTTCCCAGCCCCCACGCAGCCTACATTGCCCCTGGGCCTGCTTCTTATGCTAGGAGATGCTTCAAGGTCCTCTCTGTGAGCCATCTTCTATGCTATGACCCCTAATACCAACATGTACCAGGATTCCCCAACCCTCCTGTGGATTCATGTCCACACAGAGGCTTACCTCCCTATAGGTGAGGCCTAGGAAGTAGCTGACCAAAGAGAGGCCAACCAGAGCCATGGCTGAAGCCAGAAAGCTGCTCACTCCAAACCCCAGGCATCAGGACCTTGCTTCTGGGGGATGGGTATCACTTAGCTTGGACTTTTCAAGGCCCGGTCTTTCACATTCTAGAATCCAGCTTTGCCCACAAAGAAGACTGACGATATCTACCTTAGAACATGCTTAAGTCTCTCCCTGAAGAGGTTAAAACTGGATCAGGCTTCAGGCTACCACCCTGCTCCCCAACACACACCTCCAGGGAGAGTCTGGAAGGCCTCAGATCCTCAAGTAACCTAACCCAGCTGGGCCTGATACAAGGTTGTTCAGCTCCCTGAGTGAGGAGGAAAGGTCTCCAGTGAGGGCGGGGGCAAAGGTCACAGAAGTGGGCCAAGGGCCAGGCTGACCAGGGAAGTGGGGTAGGCCAGGGCAAAGATGATGGGGTGGAGCTTTGAAGGTCCTTTGGGAGCCATGACCCTCACAGAGACACCTGGGCTCTGACCCCTTGTACCCAGGCAAGAGAATTTAAACCAGCGTCAAAGAGGCAAAACAAGCTACCCACACTGAAACTCCACCCTCTGCCAGCAACTCCACGGTTCACAGGCACCCTGCCCTGAGAGAGAAAACCACAGACCTGCACCTCCAATCCACCGAGCCCTGCAGAAAAGTGGGGTGGGAGGTATGTCACCGGCCATGCACCCATTCTTACGAGGTCCTTTAATCCCTCAAAGTTATTCAGATCCCTTGCCACCTTCTCTCACACACACACACACACACACACACACACACCACTCCAGAGTTTCACACTTTAGAAACAACCAAACCAAAAGAAAAAAAAAAGTGAGCACTTGGTGCAGCAGCCAGGAAGATTGGAGAGAAAACCCGGAGGTCTGAAGGGTCAAATCTCAGCTCTGCCACTCTGGGTAACCTTAGGCAAGTGGCTTAACCTCTCTAAGCATGTTTACTCGCCTGTGAACTGTCTCCCTTGGAAGCACCTAGCAGTGCCTGGCGCAGCATGGAAGGTATTAAGTCTCCCCCTCCACCACCTCTCTATCACCTGGGGTCCCTGGGCCCCCAACCAGAGCCAGCCTCTGTGGACAGGGCTAGCAGGGAACACTGCCCATTCTTCTGGATCTGCTTCCTCCCAGACAGAGAAGAAGGTTTCGGGGAGGGAAGGGGATCAGGGGTACGGCAGAGGCCTGACCACAACCCTTCCCAAATTCCCTTCTTGCATTTCACAAACCAAAAAAGGGAAATCTTTGGATTTGGGGAGGGGAGAAGGGGAAGAGAAATAGGCCATTTCCTCCCATGTTCTAGGGAGAGAAGTCAGAGGCCCCCAAACCTAGTTGAGCCCCACCCCCCCACCCGCTCCACTTTGCTCTGCAAAACAAGGGTTCCCCAGAGACAGAAGTCAAGCTGTTCCCTCTATTTAACTTTTATTTTTTGACACGGGGGCTGCTGCCTCAAACTAGCTGATGACCTCAGGTTTCTGTTTCTCCAGCCTCTTCTGGAATCCTGAGGTAGGAATGGATCACCAGGGCAGGTTTACCCAGTGCTGTGGCTAGAACATAGAGCTTCGTGTATGCTGGACCAAGCATCTTACCAAACAGGTTAAATACCCAGCCCCAAGCAGTTCCTTCTGAAGGGTCTGAGTTGAGGGGTAAAGACTGAAAAACTTTTTTAAAAAGGGGAGCTGGGGGTTTCCTAAGCATTCTAGACAATTAATGAATCATATGCAAATGAGACTCAGAGCTCAGACTTGGGTGGGAGGGCCTCCAGCCCTGCCAGAGAGGGAACCCTTCATCCTCTGGACCCCTACCCTGCCTGGAATTAATAGAGCTGGCCAGGCAGGAGCAGGGCAGGATAGGACTGATTTCAAACTAGAACAGTGGGCTAGAACTATTTATAAGCTTTCCAGGAAAAATATGTATACACACAAAGCCACACCCTCTCCCCTCCCCCACTGGCTTCATCCGCAGACCCGGTTGGGAAGTCATTGTGACCATAACTCTGTTTTCTCCAAGGCTCGTCCCCCACCCCCACCCCACCCCCAGTTGTAGCACTGTCCTCCTCAGAGGCAAGCTCATCCTCACTGAGGAAAAGGACTATCATCAAAGGCAGGACAGGACCAAGTGGAAGGGTCTGTCCCAGCAGCCAGCCCTACACACTGCCAGCAGGAGTCTCCACAGCTAGGCCTGGCTGGCAAACCTGCCCCCAGAGTGTGAAGGCACACTCTTGAGCATGTCCTCCAGAGTTCAGCAAGGTAAAAAAATACAGTATCTTGCTGCTGGGTGCCAATGCTGCCAACAGCTTGAAGATACAGCACCTCAACCCCCAAGAATGGCTCTGCTACACCCTCAATTTATACTCCACAAAACCCCAAATTCTGCCCCAGATTCTCCCAGAGGCCACATGTCAGCTGGGAATGACTAACAAGCACGAAGATCAATCAGACAATAGAAGCCGGGCAAGGGAAAGGGAGTAGAGGCTCCTGCCCGTACCCCACCTGAGGTATTCATTCATTCATTCATTCATGATTTTCCATGCCCAGGGTAGCTAACAGGACCATCCAGAACCAGGGCTGTAACTGGGTCTTCCATGGAAACAGAGAGTAGGTGAAAGGCCAGGGGGCAGCCCAGGCCTACAGGAAGGAGGCCAACCCATGGGGAAGGAAGAAAACAGGAAGAGGAAGAAATGAGCCTGCCTTGGCCACAGCCAGACCACAGGAGTGTGTGGACGGTACAACAGTAACTGTCTATAGGGGACCAAAGGGGCACAAAGGGGACCCCCCAGCTTGGAAATCACCTATGTGTACTCCCAACCTGGCATGGGGCTTTCCCCACCCTCACCTTGGCAGCTGCCCCCCTACCTCCTCTCCACCATGCAAGACACACAATTCAGTCATAATTAGGGGAAGGTGAGGAGGGCTGAGGGGGGGGGGATTGGGGGGGTGAGTGGAGAAACAGACAGACTGACAGTAAGTAGGGGTGGGCTCCGCTAGCACCCTCTCATCACCTCAGTCCAGCCCCAACCCCAGCCTGCTACATTGAATCCTAAGGGCACAGTGCCAACAGAACTAGATGCTACCAGTCCCCTCCCATCATCCCTCTCTGGGGACCCAAGCTGCAGGGAAGCCAGGAACACCCCTCCTACCTCAGGATATCCTTTTGGCTCTGACCCCAGACCAGGCCTGAGTCAGACTGTTCCCTGCCCCACAACCCCACACCCTAGGACCCCCCAGGAACTTCCTACTCTACAGGGAGCCCCTCAGTCCAGCAAGAATCAGGGGGAATCTCTTCCCTTCTCCATCCCTAGTAAGCAGAGAAGTTCACATTAGATGAGAAAATCTGGTCACAGAACTCTTGGGCCTTCCCTTCAGGAGCAGGGCTTGCTGAATCAGAGAGAGGCTCGTCGGGCTGTGTGTAGGAGAGCTAACTAGCTGCAGAAGCACTCACTGTCTCCCCACCATAAAACACCAGGGACCCAGTGGCCCAGAGTCCTATATATTACAGCTTGGATCCCAAGAAGCCACAAACTCCCCAGGGAGGAAGGAAGGAAGAAGTGAGCGGAAGGCAAGCGTCTATTAAGTGAGGGCTGAAGAGGCAGAAGGACCCAGACTGAGGGGATGGGGCTACTAATAAATCAGTCTCACAGTCATGGCCACAAGTCAGTCTTCCCAACACAGTCTGAGTAGGTGGCTGTGACTCCTTCCCACAGACAGAAGTCTGAGGGCCCTAAGGGACCTGAGTCGTCAGAGACCACACACACAGACTCAGCTTGAAAGGGCCCCCTAGTCAGGCCTCCCAAGTGTCCCCCCCTCCCAATTGTGGGCCTTGAGGGGAGGGGCAGGTCCTTCCCCACAAAACCAGGGGTAGTGCCTACGGGCGACCATCACCATGGCAACCAACAACAAACATCCCAGGAACCACAGTGGGACAGGAAGTGATGGGCACGTGACAGGAAGACATTTTTTTTTTCCTCGCTGTTAGGGGGGTGCTGACAGGAGAGTTTGCGGCTCTTGGGGAATCAGCTGTTGTCCCCCAATATTCCCCTAGCTGGAGAGAGGAGGGATCAGCTGGGAGGGTGGCCACTCTCCACGACTATGTGCACGGTCAGTTCATACAGGGCTCCCGGGGCCCTCCTCCACCTGCCACTCAAGGTTACCCCCCTCATCCCCCCTCCTCTCCACTTCCTGCCGTGACTGGAGATCAGAGAACTCCATGCCACAGCTTCCCCTTCTCAAGTCTCGATTCCTGGGCTGAAGGTTTCGCTGTGGGGCAAGGGACTGAAGGGCTGGGGACCTGCAGTAGGGCCCAAGGGGCAGATGCTCCAGGGGGAGGGACTGGGAGGGGCCACCTAATAGGTATCTACTCACAGGCACACAATGAGTAGGTCACCGTGACACACTGAGACTGCTGACCTTGGATAACTTTTGGGGAAGAGAGAGCCAGGACCAGAGGACCTAACCAGTATCCCACGTACCCCTCATGGGTCCTATCCTGAGCCTACGGGTTCATTTTGGTTTTCTGCTGGCCTCCAAGCAGGCAAATCCCCAAATGCCCCTACCACCTCCCTGCCCTTTGTGCTGAGGAATCCCCGCTCCCTGCTCCAAGGTGCCCGCCCAGACGAGGGCACCTTGGCTGAGGTGAGGGGAATGGAACCTCCCTCCCCTCCCCTCCCCTTCTCTGCAGATGTCCCAGGCTATATTTAGCTCAAACCGGGCGGCCAGCCAGCCCCAGACTCCCCACCGGCCGAGAGCTGAGCTCCCAGTTTTTATGCAATTAAAACATTAAGAGAACCACCCCATCTGCCCCCCATGTACACACACAGAGAGAGAGAGAGAGAGAGAGAAAGAGAGAGAGAACCCTGTCAAGGCAGCAGAGATCTAAGAACTTGAAAGAGGGCTGCCTAACTCCACAGCAGCCAGTGATAGGGTAAAGGGGTCCCTCAGGCAGGCTAGGAGCATCAAGCCTCCATTAGGTTGACTCGGGGAGGTGGGGAAATGGGCTTTCCTAGTTCCAACCAGAAAGGCATATCCAGTGGAGGTTGGGGGCTGACTGCAGAAATCCCACCTGTCATTTTGCAGCCCCTCACTGGCCAGCTCTAGTTACAAGGCTGGGGTTGGCAACAGGTGCTGGCCAGGCTGGCAGCAGCCTAATCCCCCCATCAGCTCCTGGGACAGAGTGTGGAGCCTAGAGGTCCAGCAGGGGGATTTGGGACAGATGCTAAATGGAAAGAGGTATCTCAGGGCAGTCTTGGGAACCTCTGTAGGAGGCAGCCCTTAGGTGATGGAGGAAGCAGAGAAGCCAGGCAAAACCTACCACGCCACCTATTTCATCCTCCCTATGATGCCAGGCCGGCGGGCGGACTAGAGTGTGGGAGGTCTGTCTGCCTGCCTGCCTCTTCCTCCTCCTTACTAAATTCCTGGAACAGGCAAGGAGGTTCCAGTTGCAGAGAGAGGAGAAGGAGGCGGTCCCAGCTTGGGGGGGGGGGGGCAGATCCCACAGGGTGGGGGGGGGGGGAGCAGATCCAAGGAGGGGTGTGAGGACCAGAGAGGGAGGCAAGAGCCAGACAAGAGCCAGACGAAGCAAGAGACACCCACACCCAAACCAGACTAGGGACACACACACCCACACTGACATATTCTCACACTCTGGGCCAGGTCCCTTCATGCCGCCCACCCTGCAGGGACACCCAGACACCCTCAACCCATCTTGCCAATTCGTAGAACACCTCTGGGACACACAAGGAGATCCAGACCCTGCCCTGCCCCCTCAGCCCACAGAAAGTGTGTGGGCTCCAGACAGCAGCAGGAGGGTGGAGGGAAATACAGGAAGAAAGACAGCAGGCGTCAGCTAGGATGTGTAGCCAAAGTCTCTGCAAGCTGGGGGTATCAGTGGCTACGCTTCTTTCCCAAGACTTGGTAAGTCAAGACAACCTTGGTCATCTTGCCAGAGGCTCTTGCCACAGCTTCCCACACTCCTAAAACCACCACCAGACAGGGGTGGGGTGCTGGGAGTGAATTATTGTACTTACTTGTCAAAGGGATAGGATTACCTTCCTCAGCTGCCCATCACCCTACATCCCACACAGTGCTCCCCAACAGACCCTACTGAGGGCTCAGCGCAGCGTGGCCCCTCCAATTGAGAAGGGGTCCTTCTCTGCTCAGGCATCCCAGAGGACAGGGATCTAGGCATTAAGGTTATATCACGCCCTGCCCGCATGTCCCATAACTCTGAAGACCATTCATCTAAAACCTCAGAGTTTTAAAGCAGAATCACCTGGTAAGAAAAATCCCAGAAGGCAGAGTCAGCTTCAGAGAGCACCTGTGTTAATGGAAGCATCTGTGTCAGTGTCCCCCAAGCAGACCTGAAGGCCACTCAGTGTCCTCACCCCCTCACTAGACAGGCTGACAGGAACAGCGTCATGGCGTGTGTGGGTGACTGTGCCCATCAGAGGAGGCACAGGGGTGATCAGGATGAGCTACAGCTAGCTTCCTGCCAGGCTGCCACATGGTTAGGAGTAGGAGGTGAACCAGAGAGGGATCCCAGGGTAGCAGCAGCAGGTGCATTCAGGGTCAGACTAGAGAAAGGGAGTCAGAGCTGTAGCAGGCAAGGCTAATTCTCAGCCCAGGGGCTTCTGGGAACTGCCCCTGCAGTGGCCATCTGAGGTCTTCTGCCCATACCACAGGCTCACACCTTCCAAGTGCCTGCACATCCACCATCACAGGCTCCCAAGGGCCTACTTGAGTCTGACCCCTCTGACCTCTCTGCTTCATGGCCCAGACTTCCAGGCAGTCCTGAAGTGCTGGTCCCTTCCCAGTGTACCATCCTTCACAGACACAAACTCTGGGACTCCACATCCCCCCTATTCCTCAGGAGGAAGAGCTAGGTAAACTCCAAAACCTCTTCTTGCTCCTTCCCCCAGACTTATCTCCCCCCCTCCTAGGGGAAGCCCTAAGGCTCCAGGCCACCCCCCACTGCAATCTAGGGCTTCCCCCCAAACCTCCTTTATCTCTATACAAAGCCCTGGAGGAGCTGGAGGAGTTTGAGAATCTGAGCCCTAATTTCCTCACAAGACATCAGAGTCCTTACTGGATAATCCCCTCCACACCCCAGATCTTGCCTTGTGAAGCATTCAGATAGAGAAAAAGCCCGAGTCCCGATCCCAGGCTAGTGGGGTGATCAAGAGCAGAACTGAGAGTTGGGGTGAAGAGCAAAGAGAAGCAATTCTATTGGAGAACATCCACACATACATGTGCACACGATCCACAGGCAGAAGATAGCTATCTGGCTGCAAAATCAGAAGCTGGCACCAGGTAAGGAGCAGGGGGTACCATCCCTTACATGCCAACATACTGGGCATTCTATCCAAGACTGGATGAATAGTAGGGGAGGGGGAGACAAGACATTTCTCAAGACTGAGTTTGTTGTTGTTGTTGTTGCTTTTTAAATTATTTCCATATGAGTTAGCCCCCACCCCCAGCCTAGCACACTGGGGATCTGTCCCCCTTTCCCATGAACAGTAAGACGGCAGGGCAGTGCCCAGAGAGGAAAGGAGACACAGTTAAACTGATCTGCCAACCACCCCTCAACACACACACATCTGGCTAGCAGCTTCCAAGCCTCGTGGGTGGCACTAAATCCCAGACATCCTCAGCGAAGCAAGGTCGGCCAGTCTATTCTGTCCTTCCCTCACCCCAAAAGGCTTCCACAACCCCCAAGTAACACAAAGCTGAGGCGCGTCTCACCCAACTGCTCTGGCTCCCGCACCCAATTCTGACGGCTCCCCCACACTCCAACCGAGACACCAGCTGAGCGGGCCCCGCCCCCCCAGCCAGTTCCCTCTGGTGGGGGTGGGCCCTGGCTGATTCTCCCCAAACCACAGGGCGGCTCAGGTAACCGGAGAAAAGAGTAGGAGGGGGCTAGTCCGTTGGGCATCTGATCTCTCCCCAAACAGGTTTCAAGAAGTCTTTTTGTTTGGTTTGGGTTTGAAGAGAAAAGAGTTCCCAGCAGTGGATCCACCAAGGCTGGAGCGCCGGGAACACGCGCGGCACACAGCCGCAGAAGCTCAAGGCTGTGCGCGCGAAGACGCGGCGCAGACGGGGCTCCCCAACTCCGGACACGCCAGCGGCAGGCTGGGAAGTCCAGAAAACCCCAGGTCCCCGTCGAAACCACCCGGCACCCAGTCCCCGCCCGCAGCTCCCATCCAGAGCCGGCCACCGGGCCCCGATGTGTGAGAGCGCGGAGGGTTCCCCAGGGTTCCAGGGAAGAGGTTACCTCGAAGCGAGGGGGATGCAACCCGTCTGCGCGTCTGCGGGCACAGGGTCTGCCCCAAGCAGGCGCCGCGGCGCTGCCCGGCGTCAGGGGTGTGGGGTCCTCGGAGAGGAGCCGTCCGGGGGGCCGCAGCTCAGGGGTGCGGGGCGACGGCAGCGGCCATGGCGAGTCACGTGCAGAGGCTGAAACTTTACCCGGAGCCCTAGACTGGGGGGGCGGAGGGTATGGAGCTGGGGTGGGAGGGAGGCCCCCCTGCCGCAGGCCCGCCCCTGCATGCCACGGGCCAATCACTAGCCAGGGGCGGATCCTCAGGCTCACACCCGCCCCTCTCTCCTTAATAGACCCAGGGAAGGGCGAGTCTTAAAGGAGACGCTTCTAGCTGGTGGCTGGACCGTGGGAATCTGGGAGAATCCCTCCCTCAACACGCCAGAAAGAGATTCAGAGCGAGAAGGGGTGTGTGTGAAGTTCAGAGAAAAGAATAAAAATACGACTCGACGGAGAAAGAACCTCGGGGTGCGGTATCCTACACACACTCCCTCCCCCCCACGCCCACACTCACAGGGACACACACACATCACACACACCTACTAAACCTGGGAAGAAAGGAGGTGGTGTAATATGGAGAACAGACTGACTACTGCCCAGCTGTCAAGTCTCTGTCTCTCCTAATCACAGTTCTCCGGGGCCAGCTGAAACTGAAAGCTATCTGACCTTGAGCAAAACACTTCGCTCTTCTGGACTTTAATATTTCTCATCTGCAAAACCGAAGTACAAAGAGAAGACCGTCTTCCCCATACGAGCATCTTTCATCTTTCCCAAACACTGAATCCCTCCGAGCAGCTATAAGTATGGTCACCCCAAGTCTTGGGATGGCCTGGAGTCCCCCTCCATTGTAGAAGACTTCCACTTGAGGGGCCGAGGGCTGTTCATACATGTTCCAGGACAGGATCTGAATCACACTCCATCTGCAGACCTCAATCCCCAATTGTCATAAGCCCGCTCCGGGCCAGCCAGGGAGGTGAATGTTTCCACCTCTAGCACTGCACTGGAGGAGGGTGGGTCCACTATGCAGTGCCTCCCTCACCGAGTTCCTGGGCAGAGAAGTGGCAAGTGCCCCCCACAGGACATCCCACTGGAAAGGGAAGTGCCACACACCCAGACCTCCACCCTAGAGATGCTCAGTCTAAGCCGGTGTCCGGATTTTCAGACTAAGTACTGGAGGTCCGAGGCCCACAGAGGATTTTGTCCACAGTTGCATGAGTGTCTGAACCGGGCCTAGAACTGGACTATCTGCTTTGCTCTCTCTGGCTCTGCTCTGGCGGCCTTGGAAGGTAGCACAGGTCAGGTCCGTGGGACACTCTGCCCAGAGGTCGGAAGCAAGGGAAAACTCGGCAAAGCGGTGCCGCGCTTCCCCAGACCCTTGCCTCCCGCTGGGCTAGCGCAGTCTCCCGCTCCCGTCTGGATTTCCGCCGGTGCGAACCACCCGCCCAGCCCCTTTCTCCGGCCCCGCCCCGATCTGTCCCGTCCAGATCCATCCACCAACATGCGCTCAGCAGGCAAGAATGCGTCAATGGCTCCCAGATGTGGAGGCCAACGCTTAACCCATTCTCTTCCACGCACCCCCTCCCGTGCTCCCATTAAGTCTTCCAGCCAGGGCCCCACCATCACCAGGAGTATCCATCCATGTGAGGAACCTGGTTAAGAGGGTGGCCTAGGGTCAGTCCACCTCTAGTTCCCATAGGCTCCTCCTAGCCTAGATCCTACCAGGTAGGTGCATGCACAGAGTTACCCTGCCTCCCACTCCCACATGGGCAGCCTTCAGGCACACCTGCCAACATATAGATTCAAGTACACTTTTTTATTTTCTTTCTTTCTTTTTTTTTAGACAGGGTTTCTCTGTATAGCCCTGGGTGTCCTGGAACTCACTCTGTAGATCAGGCTGGCCTGGAACTCAGAAATCTGCCAGCCTCTGCCTCCCGAGTGCTGGGGTTAAAGGTGTGCACCACCACTGCCAGACTTCCTTTTTTTTTTAAGACAGGGGTTTCTCTGGGTAATCCTGGCTGTACTGGAACTTGCTCTGTAGATCTGGCTGGCCTTGAACTCACAGAGATCTGTCTGTCTCTCTTGTCTCTGCCTTCTGAGTGCTGGGATTAAAGGTGTATGCCCAAGGGGTACACTCTTCTTGTACACACATCCTGAAACAATTGCATAACCCCACACATATTCATGAGGTGACTGTGTACATCTCCAAAACATATTTGCCCTCCATACACACACACAAGGCACCTATACACAAGGCTGTGAAGTAGAATGGAGTGTGCTTCCCAAATTGATGCAGCAATAGATTCATATGGGGATGAAAAAGAAAACCCAAGCTCACATAAACCACTTCCTATAGGAGTCAGACACATACAAGATTGGACACACAGCCTACACATTTTGGAAGACTTCCTTCATGCCCAGAGCACCACAGGTCCAAAGTTCAGCCCTACCCAAGCATGACTGCAGGATCAGAAGAGGTAGGGGGCAGGAGTCATGAGTCCACAGCAGTAATTGTGTTGATCTCAAAATGGGGTTCTCACACCCTTCAGCCAGGGACCCTGTTTCAGGAAAGCAGAGAACTTAGAATATAGCAAGAGGCTAGCAGAAGAGAAGAGCCCCAGGGCTCCCCTAGAGCCTCCATTATCCCTGCACACAAGAAGCAGGCTGTAGTGATGGGGGTGGGGGGGAGCTCCGGTTTCCCAAGACAAGAAGAGTCCCTCATTAGACTAAAGGAGGCCAGGGTGGGCTCAGACAGGTAATAACAACTGTTCAGTGACAGCTCCTGGTCCTCAAAAGAGTCACAGCTTGTGTAACTCCTAAAAAACAGCATCAAGCCAAGTGTGGTTGCAAACACCCAGAACCTCTAACACCGGCACTCAGGAGGCTGCGCTGTGGCAAGAGCACTGCTGGAGTTCAAGGCCAGTCTGTGTAGTCACAGCTACAGAGTAAGACCTTGTTTCAAAACAGAACAACCAAAGGAGAGCATCGAGTCCGGTGTGGTGGTACACGCATACAATTGAAGACTCGCACACGCATGCAAGCACTAAGCAGAATCTGAAATAGGCATGGGAAAGAGTGTCTATCCCAGGCCACCTGACGGTAGGTGAGGCGAGAGGGAGGTACCTGCTAGAACCAGCCCCAACTTCATCTCCTGCCTCCTAGCTTATTTATCC
Source organism: Rhynchomys soricoides (assembly GCA_019843965.1). NCBI lineage: Eukaryota > Metazoa > Chordata > Mammalia > Rodentia > Muridae > Rhynchomys > Rhynchomys soricoides. Next base: position 895,262 of record JADRCH010000221.1, read on the forward strand.
AAAAGGACCACTTCCCAGTTAGCTTCTAAGTCTAATCTAACAGGGGTCCTGTTTCCATTGTATAAAATAGAAAACTGAGGCTCAAAAAGAAATCGCCAGGCTGGAGAGATGGCTCAGGGGTTAAGAGCACTGACTGCTCTTCCAGAGGTCCTGAGTTCAATTCCCAGCAACCACATGGTGGCTCACAACCATCTGTAATGAGATCCAATGCCCCCTTCTGGTGTGTCTGAAGACAGTGACAGTGATAGTGTACTCATATACATAAATCTTTTAAAAAAAGAAAGAAAGAAAGAAATTTGCCAACCAACTGGATGTAGTAGTTCATGCGTATAGTCCCCAGGCCTTGGGAGACTGAGGCAGGGGGATAGCCATGAGCTCTAGACAAGCCAGGGTTGCTACATATTAAGTTCCAGACCATCCAGAGAGTAAGAACCTGTCTCAAACAAAACAATTGCTTTGCCAAGGTCTTACAGTTTGTCGGTGCAGATCTGGGATTCGAACTCACAGCTGTCTGCTCCACACTCCCCCATTTCCTACTCCAAATCAAACATATCTCACTCTATTCTCAAGCCTGCTACCTCTTCCTTTACCTCAACAGGGCATGTGGGGGAAGCAGCGTACTTGCCTGGCTCTGCAGGTTTACCAGTAGGACCAGGAGATGAAAGAGATGAGAGAAGACACTGGGGGCTACATATGTAACCCTCCACCCTAACCCTAGCATGATGCCCACCTACCAGGCAGGCATGGCCGGGTGACTCAGCCGCATCCGGGGAAGATGCCAGGGCAGTGACTCACCTACTGAGAAGAGCTGAGTCTGGTACTTTGCCAGCCTGGGGACAGAAGCGACTTAGTCACTACCAGGGCTGTGCTGCCCAGCAGGCATGGCCTAAGGATCAGGGACAGGGGCCAGAATGTTCTCCTGGTTACATGCGCCCCCTGGTGAAGGCAGGCTTCAGCCTCCAGGCCTGAACTGTGGCTCTACTGGCCCCCATCTTCCCACTACTGCCCAGTTCCATGACACAGCTCTGCTCTAGTGCCAACAAGTTTAGTGAGACCCTCAGGCTGGGCTGCGCTGCCCCCTTGCAGCCTGCTACCCCCTCACCTTCCCCCCTCCTGCCATCACTCACCACCTACTCTCCGATTTACCCCTCCTCCCGCCACCCAAGTTGTACCCAGGCTATGAGTCTCCTTTAAACATGTCCTGGCAGTGCTCCTGCCCCCACAGCCCCTCTCTCTCTCTCACACACTCTCTCACACACACACACACACACACACACACACACACACTCTTGCCAGCAGCTGCTGAAGTTGTCGAGCAGGAGGGAAATCATGAGGGTGGGGCTGGGGATTGAGTTACCAAAGCCAATGGGGTGGGCTGTCACCCAATCCCCCATCTCCCTCCCCCATCTCCCTCCCCCACCTGCCTCCCTCCCTGCCTCTGGCTGGCAGCCTGTTCTCCCTTGAGCCCCTCCACCCCACTCCACCCAAACTAGGAAATAAATGTTCAAGGGTAGTTGTCATTTGAAGACCAGCCCAGTATATGTGTAAGAAAGAGAAGGTGAGAGAGAGAGACAGACCAAGCTCCTCCATGCTCAGTGTTTGAGCTACAACTGCTTGGTGTGTCTATGCCTGCGCTGAGAGAGTGAAAGGCTCAGAGTAGCTCACTGGGTCCCAGTGGAGCTGGTGGGGCCCAAGGGGAGTTGACAGGGTGAACAGCCTCAATCCATTTACACTATTGATTTCTTACACAGTGCAGCAGGCTTGATGGGAGGGGATGATAAATCAGGACCCCAGAGACGGGGAAACTGAGTGGGTGGGGGGAGGGGCTCCTGCACCATAATTTGTGGCCCTCTCAGAGCTGCTTGGTGAGGAGGTGGCCAGCCAGGAAACAGGAGGGGCTGAGTGACAGGACACAGGGTTGAGAAAGGAGGTGTTGGATGAAGGTCCCCATCTGCAACAAACACAGAGATGTTCTAGAACAACTCTAGGGGGTGCCATTCACCTTACAATCCCATGAATGGCTTTCCCCTATACAACATGGAGTCTCTCAGGGAGATGGGATGCCAATGGAATCCCCAGAGATGGCTTTCTGGTTATTCTACTGACCTATCTCCCTATACCACACCCTGCTCCTAGGACTCAGATGACCCCGCTCCCTAATCTGAGACCTCTGCTAATTGCGCTGGCTCCTTTCTGTGTTGGGGGCAATGGCATGGGTCCTGGGCATGGCAGGAATGAGCTCAGGATGGGTTCTGAGGAGTCTAAGGATATGTGTCCTTGTCCCCCATCTGTCCTCAACTCATCTTGCAATGGTGGACAAAAATCCCTGGCCCTCTCTAGGTCTCTGAAATTAAACAGCTGGACGGGATGTCCCTTCTGAAAGGTGGCTCCAAGCCCCACAGCTTGCCAGCCTGGGAATGTGTTGGAAGCTGTCCAGCTCCTCCATTCACACTAGTGGCCACAGGCTGCCCAAACAAACCAAGCTGGGGTTTACAGAGACCCTGCACAGACAAGCAGGGAGGGAAACAGCCCTCCCTCATGTCCTGAGGTTCTCCTTGCTGCAAACACCAGTGAAGGAAGCATAAACTCTGTGGTAGAGACCAGAGAAGAGCGGTACAAGGCACCTGGGCTCTAGTCCCAGCATAGCTGGTGATTGGTTGAGAGTCCTAGGGCAAAACACATCCCTCTCTGGTTCCCATCATTGAGGGGCTTGTCTAGATGGCAAAAGTCCCTTTCAGATCCAAGGGAATTAATTGGACAGAGAAACCTGAAGGGTCCCCAGAGTTCTTCTGCTGCTCTGAGCTGAGTCAAGCCCCTCTCAGCAAGCTTGTTCCCCCAGCCAACACACTTCCTTGTTCTGTCTGCTGCCCCTGGCCTCTCCTCACTTCTCAGCCTGTCTTTTTACCCTCACCTTGGCCAGCCCCTCTGCCTGCTCTGTGCTTTTCTGCACGTCCCTCTTGCCAGGGGACAGACCAACTAAAAATAGTCCCCACAGCCTTTCTCGCCCACAGCTGCCCAAAGAGCAGGAAATGAGGGGGGCTGGGAGGCCTGTGCCCTGACCTTACCCACCAACTCTCAGCTCAGAATGGTGTCCAGCACTCCAGTCTGGGGCTAGTGCCAACTTGGCCATCTCTGGGGCATCCCACACCCCTTCCCTAGTGGGGAAGGCCTGCTCCTAAGCGCTTACAATCACAGAGTTGCCCCTGCCTTGTGGGAGAGGAAGAAAGGAGGTCATTGGTCTAGAAGGAATCCTTCCCAATTTCTGACAAATCAATGCCAACCACAGTGTGGGCACTGAGAAGGGAAGGCCTGGCTCTACCCACTGGTTTTTGAGGGCATAGGGAATTGGCATTGGCAAAGCCAGTGCTCGTTTCCTTTATCCTAGCCCAACTAGAGGGGGGACAAGCTAGTACCCCAGCCCCAATTATGCTAGCCCTTTGCTCCCCAAAATACACATGGCTCAGATATAAGGGCTTCAATAGGTACTCCCTCAGATATTATAGCCAAAAAAGCAAGAGAAGATCTTGGATACCCACATGGAAAGCCAGAAGCCTGGAGGCAGACCCAGGCTGTGCCCACCAAGATGGACAAGCATGGCCTGCAAGCTGAATCAGAGGTTGTGAGAGAAGTTGGCGCTCAGCTCACTGGTACCACAGGCTACACACAGTACCTGCTCTCCATCCCATCTGGGATTTCTGGCACCTCCCAGCCCCTGGGGAAGGCCTTCTCCATACAGGCGTCAGGAAACCAGTTCAGAGACTTTCTGGAGGCCAGCAAGGGAGCCCTGCACAGTGAAGCAAGCGGGAAACCCAGGCATCCTGGCCTCCAGCCCAGAGAGTAAATGAGAAAAATATCTTCCAGGGGAGGAAAAGAAACAGGCTTGACAGGAATACACACAGACAAGCAGACACAGACAGACACACAGACACACACACACACACACACACCTACACAGAGACACATACACAGACACAGACACACACAGACACAGACACACACACAGATAGACACACAGACACACACACACACCTACACAGAGACACATACACAGACACAGACAGACACAGACACACACACAGATAGACACACAGACACACATACAGACAAGTAGACACAGACACACACACACAAACAGGCACACACACAGAGATGCAGACACAGACACACACACACAGATAGACACACACATACATACACACACACACACACACACACACACACACACACAGTGCCCCTGCAGCTCCCAGTTCTGGCCAAAAGGGCTGATTGAAGCAGCAAATACTACTCTGAACAGGAAGGAAAAGCAGGAAGGTGAAGCCATGGGAATGGGGGAGACAGCCTGGCTCCCACCTGCTCTCTCTCCTCTCCTTATCAGAGTAGTAAGGTGCCTGCATTTTAAGGCCAAGTATCAATCAGGGCCTCAGGCATGAGAGCCACCCCAACCTCTAGTCCCTAGTTCCTAGTCCCTAGCAGTTGGTTCATTCCTGGGCTTCCTCTGGCTCCCCTTTCCTGGGATGAAGCCAGGCGTGAGCAAGCCCAAGGTGGTGCTCTTGGGAGCCAGGGCAGCTCTCACACCACCCTCTCCACTAGCTTCTCTCTTCCCTGCTTTCAGCCACCACACATATCTCAGCTGTCCAATCCGATTAGGGCTCCTGCCCAGTGAGCCGGACAAGGAGGCCACTGGGCAGGGAAGAGACAGACAAGGACGCACAGAGAGATGTCAAAAGGAGGGTGGAGAAGAGGATCCTGGACTAAGCTGTGTGGCCTCTGAGGAAAAGGGGAATCTGGTGCACAGATTTGTGCTGTGTGCCAAGCATCCTGGTGGCAGGAAAAGCTGCTGTTCTCAGAAAGTTCTGAGTCCTTAGGCAAGGCTCCTCTGTTCCCTGGGCAGTGGTGGAAGGAGACTGAAGGCAGAGAATCTGACTCAGGTTTAAGGAGGGTTCCCATCCTAGAACTCTGCGGTCATAACTGGAGTTTACACATTATCTCCTGGGGCCGTTTATGGCAGGGTCTCTCGGTCAGGTAAGCCCAGGCGACTCTCCTAAGCAGTTTTACAAATGAAGAAACTTGAGGCTTAGCTGAAGAGACAGCTATAAATGCATTTGGTTAAGCCTCTCAAATTCAGGCCTTTGATGTGCAGTCTGTTGCTCATACCCAGCATCCCACTCTTTTTGTATTGAGAGCAGAACTAAGTCCAGAATCCATTCCATGACTGACCCTTTCCTCCAAAGCTAACCATCAGAGGGACCTTGGGAAACACCAGGGAGGATAGGGAACATACACACAGCTAGTTTCTAAATAGGTACATGTCACCCTCACAACGTCCCCAGAGCTCAACTATGATGGAGCTCTTCGATCTCCCTCCTCATCCAGTTACCCCCAGGGGCAAGATACACACATGGCTACTAGTTACTCAGACAAGCCACTGGTCCTTCATAGAAACCCACCAAACCATAATGAGATGCCCCCTGATCTTCCAAACAGAGCATATCAGCCCACCACAGGAGAGGAAAACCAGCCAAGGTAAACAGAAGGTGCCACCCAGCTCTCTCCCAGAGAGCCTGCAGGAGAGCCGAAGCCTGGGGACTTCCCAGCTCTAGAGTAACACCAGGAGCCCAACGCTCTGAAAGCCAAGGAGTGCAGAGAGCTGGCATGGCTGATCAGCCTTCCAGATCTGGTCCACACCCCCTTCCCCAGCCATCTGGACTGAGCCTGATCCGGCTTGGGCCTCCCTGGGATCTCTCCCCTTGGATACATACAGTAACCTCTATCCAAAATGTACAGGTCTTACAACCACATGGTCTGCACACAGGCACTCAAAGGAGGGGGCTTCTGCACTAAGCGCTGAGGTGTTGGCAGGGATGAGAGTTCTAAGCTGAAAGGACTTTCCCTAGAGAACAAGGTCAGCAAACATCGGAACCTCCACCACCCTTCAGCCAAGCCCTTGGGCACCCAAGTGTGTCACGCACCTGGAAGGAGACCTGGGCTCCCTTTATGGGGAGTGGAGGCAAAGTCCTGAGCTTCATTCAGGCTGGGAAGCCACGAGGAAGCAAGGGAGAAATCCTCAGGGAGAGTACAGTCCCCTACACGACCCTCACCACTTTTTCAGTCAGACCACCGTCTGTCTAGGTGAGGTGGGGGTGGAGGGCTAGGCAATACCGCAAAAGAGGGTGCAAGGGCGTGGGGCCTGGGCAGACCTTCCCCACTTTCCATTCTTAGAGAATACAGACTGCCTGAGGGGGAGCGAATTGCACGAGGGGCGCTCCGGGGATTCAGGGCTCGGAGGTTTCCAACGCCCCAGGTTTCCCTGCCTCCCACCTCCCTAGACTACTGTGAGCAATGGGGGAGGAGGGATGGGGAAAACCTGAACTGCAGAAGAAGGAAACGGCCGGATCAGAAGCCGAGAGGCCCCAGCGAAGGAGACCTAGGGAGAATTGGGAGGGGGCGTGCATGATCTTACCTGCTCAGGTGTGTATCGGCAGGGGGGCGATGGGGTTCCCAGGAGAACCGGGGAAGCCCTCTCAGCTCGATTCAGGATTCCCCCCTGCTTCTGGGTTAGGCTGCTGCAAGAGGCACGGTTCCCGTTGGGTCCTAAAGCCCACTGTTCAGTTTGTAGGCTCATCCTGCCCTCTTACTACCAGCCCCCACGTGGTTAGCGGGTGCAGCTCTGACGACTGAAGGAGGAAAACTAATCCACTGTTAGAAAGGTAGAGGGTCGGAGACAGGGCAGGGGCAGGAGCAGTATCAGATCTCGACACACACGCCGCACGACAAATAGACATTCTCTTTTTTCTTTTTCTGAGCCTATGGAGTTGGCCTTGAGTCATCGGGATGAGGCTAAGACCTTACTCTCTAACACTCCCATTGGAGGTTACAAGAATGGAAGGAAAGCCACTTTCCGTTTAGACAAACACCTACTTCTCGTTTTTTCAGACTATAGCAGTTTGCTCATCCCTAAGCGCTTTTACCCTAAGTACCTAAGAGGCCATTCTAGGAGAAACCCTTGGTTTTCAGGAAGAGAGCCGGACGGAGTCTCATCAGCAACTGGAGACTATGGCCTTCGACTGTTAGACTATGGCGTCCTGGGGACCTTGTTGGGTGGACTCAAGTAGAGAGTCTGTGCAGGTGGGACTAGGGAGAAGGCTTTGGATCCATCCGGTACTAGAGATGGCAACGAGCAGGAACTGGCTAAGACACAGAACCTCAGACCTTAACAGGATCTTGAGCATTTATTACCATAGGAATGTGTTAATGTGCATTTCCTCAGGTATTCTGAGGCAGAGGTGTCTCTAAACACAGAAGATCAACTTCAAGGTCACTGGCTCTGTAGTATAGGATGACAAGAGCTTTCTCAAAGGTTGTCCTATCTCGGTCACCTTGAAAGAGAAATCGAGGCGTGGTGGGCCAGGTGGGCATCCGAGAGGTGGCTAAGGAGTCTGCAGAGTACGGGCTGAGGGCATCTTAAAAGGAGTGTTGCAGACTATTTCCAGGAACCCAGGCGGGGTGGGGAGGGGTCATGGCAGTGAAAGGCCAGAAGACCCGGGAAGGAATATGGCCTCTTCCTAGAAGGGGAGCCGGCAAGGGCAGAGCCTCCAGCCCTCACAGTCTTGCAGGAAGAACTGGAAGGAGCTAGACAGCAAGTATGGAAGCCCCAGGGTGGAGTCTGTGGGGTGAGCTAAGGTCAAGTCTTTCACCCTAATGTGCCTCAGTTCTCTCCCAGCTGTTAAACAGGACTCGGGATTCTTCCCAGGCGGTTAATGAGTGTTTACCAAAGGGCTTGGAGCTCCTCAGATCTCAGCTGGGCCACCACTACAGTTAGAACGCTCAGTAAGGGCTGAGTGTGATTTGGGGAGGGGAGGGGCAGGGGAAGGGAAGCAGACCTAGTCTCTCACCAGCTGAGTATGAAACCAAGCTCCGGGAGGAGCACAGGCCCCGCTGCCACAGGATATCCTTGTACCCAGGAATGGAGGTCACCCTCCCCCACCACCTAACCACCACTGAACGCTGGCCTCCAGCTAGCTGTAGGCAGAACCCAGCAGGGCAGCTGGCCTTCATTAACTCCAGTTTTTTCGCCCCCCACTGTGAACCCACAGCTTCTACAGGCCTAGGCTACAGGGGGCTGCCCTAGTCTGACCTTGCAGCTGATACTGGGGTGGGGGGTACTATAGCAAAGGCCAAGTTACCAGCTGAAGAGAAAGTCAAGCGAGACTCCTTTTTCCCACTGGGAGCAAGCAGAGAGGAAAGGAGTGTGGGGGTGAGAGGGTGGAGGTGGGGGAATTTAGGGCAAACAGCAGGCAGTGAAGTCAGCTGGATTGAGGCCCAGAAACCCCCACACCCCGAGGCCAAGTCTTACTCTAGCTTTGCTTTCAGCTAGAGTCTTGGCGAGGCCCCAAACTAGGGAAGGCCCTGGCTGCCCCTTTCCGCCTCCCTGCCCCCACCCTTATTAAATACACATTTTATCTCTCAGCATCTTCATTATCTTAACTGAAGGAGACAAGCAGTGGATGGCAGCGGCAGAGAGCGTCAGGGGAGGGGGGTGTGGGGAGCAGGCGCACCCTTGTTACAAAGTGCTGATCTAGCTCTTTTAGGCAGTGTGGGAAACAGAGGAGGGATCAAAGCGAGTGAGGCTGATTCAGAACTCAATTAGAAATTAAAAAAAAAAAGGGAGCCGACTCTCCTTTTGCCAGCCTGTGGCCTCTACCCAGCCCCTTGCACCCAATTAGCTTCTACTGGCAGCATCTGGACTGGTGGAATTGGGACCATGAGACCAGAGGACACACACTTAGACTTCATATATACTTTTCTCTGTGGTGGAGAAGATATCAGGAAGAAACAGAGATAATATCCCCCACAAAGCTAAAAAGTAGGACATCAAAGGTGGCTTCCTCCCCAGTCCCCAGGGCCCAGAAGTAGCTTTCTGGGCAATCTCTGGGGATGTGAGGTAACATCTTGACAGACCCACTTCTTCCTAGCCTGTAGGCAAGTCTCCAACCCATAGCCAAAGCCTCCCTGAAGCAACAGAGGTTGCCTGAAGCAAATTAGTAGGATATCCAACGGCCGGGTTGCAATGCCCTGGGACTGCCATAAGACCTTCCGCAGGGTCCCAGCCCACCTGAGTGTGTCTGGCCTGCAGTTTACCTCCAGCTGAGAACTGTTTTCTAGATGGGGGGTGGGGAGGGTGGGAGGCAGTATCTTCCTTGTATCCTTCACTGAATAGCAGTTAATGAATAGCTACCAGAGTGTGGGACCCATACAAATGTAAATAAAGTCTGCTGAGGGTTTCTCGGGCACCTTAAACAAGAAAACCGGTCTCCTATACCCTAAGTAACAAAACCATTTTGTCCTAGTACCCCCAGCAGTCAAGATATTTTTGTGCTTGTGAAGGCTAAAGATCAACTGTAGGTGTGTCATTCCTCAGAGACCCGAAGGCTTGGAGTTTTTCGGGTTTTTTTTGTTTTTTAACAGGCAACAGGGGTGTCTCTTACCTGAATAGACCAAGCAGAAACTGGCCAGCTAACAAGCCTCAAGGATCTGCCTGTCTTAGCCTCTTCAGTGCTAGGATTAAAGTCCTGGCGTATGAATGTGTGGCAGTGTCCTAGAGATTGAATTTGGGTCTTCATGTTTGCACAGTGAGCACTTGCCGACTGAACTGTCAAGGCTTTTTACAAACATGGCTTAAGTTATTGGTCTTTATGGTGGTCTTTCCTTTCTAGCCCTAGCACTGAGGACTGAACCTAGGGCCTTGTGTATATCAAGGCAAGGCCAGAAACTTATTAAATTGTCCAGGTTGGCTCTGAACTTGTCCCGTGTAACTGGATTGGAGACCTGGGCCACTAGGCCCAGTTTATTATGTATCTCTAGAAAGTACAGGGAGGACTGGGAATGTGGCTCAGTGGTAATGTTCCTGAGCAGGGGGGGGGGGGGGCAAGGAGCAATGGAAAGGGAGGGAAGGAAAAGGGCTCTGCCAAGTTTTCTGATTTCTGGGTAGCTAGGCTGGACCTCACACACTCTTGGAATTAGCTAGCCACAGGCAAGTCTTCATTGAGCCAGAAATGTCAGCGGCATCTTAGAGCTGGAATTCATACCAACTTTATTGAACCGTGTTCTTTCCATAGGAATACCCAACGCTATGGACGCTTAATCTGGTTCTTAAAATAATAATGACAAACCAGGATATACACACCCGTGTCTTTAAAAGGAGAAAATGTAGGTCAGCGTCTTTGCCACTACTCTATGTGGCCTAAGATCCTGGCAAAAACCAGCAACCACAGGCCCATCCCTTTCCACTTAAAACTCCCACCACCTTTCCATAGCTTCCAGCTTCAGTGAGAAAAACCGGCAAGGAAAGGACTCGCTCTCTTCCTTTCCGCCCCGGCGTCTGAATTACACTTAAGACTTTCCTGACAAACATACATCAGCCTCTGCTCCCACAAGGGCAGCGGAAGCCAAGCAGGGACTCTAAGTCTGCTTCACGCATCATTGACAGAACCAACCCTGTTCCAATTGCTGATGTCTTAAGAGCAGCAATGACCTAGAAATCGACAGTGTGTGTGTGTGTGTGTGTGTGAGCTGAAGGAAATGAACAAAACAGTACACAGAAAGCCCTATTTCCAAATGGGGAGGGGGGGAGAAGTGGTAGAGAGGGGAAGGAACTTGGCCCCTTTGAATCTGCAAATGCAATCTTGGCTAAAAGCCAGGGAGGATACAGCGCAGTCCCACTGAGAGTCAAGCCATGTTCCTGACTCAAGCCCTACAGTTAGAAGGCGCCAAGCCTCAGATACAAGGAGGCGGGGAGGCCGCTCCTTTTGGGGCAGGATCCTACTATGGACACAGAACAGACAGCAGCTGCCCACAGTGTGGAAACAAACTGTAAAGCAGTCACGTCTCTTAAGGCTGCAGCATCCAATAAAATGCAATTTAAATCAAGCCTCACATCTGTTCTCAATCCCATTCGGTCTCTGCTTCCCATCAGTCTTCGGACAATCTTTACAATTATGCTCGTTAACCCTTACCGTGCCAGACACTTTCCAAACTCCTTGGGAGAGACTATGGTCTTCTCCTCTTGTACACTGTCCCAGAGGGAATGAGCATTCTAGTAAAGCCGTGAGCGAGCACTTGACATCCAAACTCCTATCTACAGACCCTTCAACAGTGGGCAGTGTGCATTTCAGAGGGCTCACCGCCCTCCTATCCCACCCCACCTGCTGTGCTTCGGATCACTTTACAAGGATACAGTGAGCAGGCTGAATGAAACAGTGGCCAACAGATCTCCTATACCCGTATCCAATTCCCCAACTCAGGGCCCGATCAGACAATGGAGAAAACGCCTGGAGAAAAGCAAAGGCTCAGAACATTCAAACCATGCACGGTTTGCTCCCAGGTATCCAGCCAGGCACTAAAGGAACCACCTGGAAAACAAGTCAGACTCTTTGCACCCCCCTGTCCCTTCCCTCAAAACCACTTAGCCGGCCTGCACTTTCAAAGCAATGTTATAATGGTGCCCTCTGGTGTCCCTGTCACAAACTGCCACTTAATGCCACAGGAAATCACACATAGAAGCCTTAGCTTATGTAGGGAGCCTAAAAAAACAGGTTCAGAAGAAAATCCACCCTGACCTACGTCCTATTGAAACAATGGCTCCATCCGAGGTAAGCTAACACCGTGGGAAAGTGCTTGTTAGTCTTTTTTTTTTCTTCCCGAGACAGGGTTTCTCTGTGTAGCCCTGGCTGTCCTGGAACTCACTCTGTAGACCAGGCTGTCCTCGAACTCAGAAATCCGCCTGCCTCTGTCTCCCAAGTGCGGGGATTAAAGGCGTGAGCCACCAAGGCCTGGTGAGAAGGTATTTTTGTATTAACCTCTGAAGATTTAAGCTACCACAGAGTGTGGCTGCTTAAAAAGACAATAAACACAGGCCCATGAAAGGGCCTGAGTTCAGTCCCAGTGGTCCACACCATAGAAGGTAAACAATGATTCCTACAGCTTGACCCTCATATGAACACCATGGCACCTATGTGCCCAAACCCCACAAAAATAACAAATGCGGCCCAGACAAACAAAACTTGAAAATAAATATATTCACAGTCTGTAGTTACACTCTCTTTGTCATCCGGAACTGGTGGGGAGCCCTGGAGAATCTTCATCAGTCTTTAAAAAGTCCAGTGCAGCAGCACCTGTCACATGAATGGCGAATCCTCTGAACAAAATGTCCTTTATATTTCCATGTAGGCTTGTGCATTTTTCTAGATCATTCTGCTTCACCTTTCTAAGTTTCTAAGTTTCTTTACAAAATATATCCTTTGTAGACAGAGGTAATACATATACAAATTTGTCAACACTAGTCTGTTTATACTTGCAGGTGCTGTGGTCAGGAACATGAAAGGGGAAAATACTGAATATTGCTTTAAAAGGGGTCACTGGTTTTATTTTTTACATAGTCTCATGTAGTCCAGGCCAGCTCCAACTCACTATGTAGCAAAAGATGGCCTTGAACTCCTGACTCTATTTCCCAAGTGCTGGGATCTCAGACATACGCCATCACACCCAGCTACTTGGTCATTTTTATGGGTAAAAACAGTAAGAGCCAAAGATATTAGCCATGAACTCATGAACTTATACACTAAAATTTACTGGTTTGGAATAAAAAAAGGCCGTAACTGTTTCCAAATGGCCTTACTTTAAAAAAAAAAAAACACTCCCTGGGCTGCCAAATGCCAGGGGGACACCTGCAGGTAAGGAAGAGAAACCTTCAGGGCAGACCAGCAGCCAGGATGTTCCCAATGAAGGCTTTGCCTTTCAGGACATGCTCTATTTCCTTTTCTTCAATCTTCAGAGACACCTGGAAAGATAAAAAGACTTTCTGTGAGGGAGGACACATGCACTCCTGCAGGCACGTGCGCACGCCGTTACACCCCCTATCGTAGTCCATTCTCCTCAGACGGGCAGGTTAACCGCTGCTATCCTCAATGGCCCGAATCATATCACTCTGTCCTCACATCCTAAGCCCTAGCTGGCAGAAAAACAAACTCTTCACTAGTCACTTCCAATCTTTACTTTGGCAAAGGACACGCTCTCCAAGACAGGACAATTAAAAGCACGGACACACACACAAAAGATGTTACTTGTACCTTGGTGAGGCGGCTCTCCTTATTTTTCTTTAATCCCACAATGCCCCTGGACTCCAAGAGTCCTGAAAGGGACAAACACTCAGACTGGTCTACAGCTGCCACCTGCTGTTTGCGACAGACGCTACTGTAGGCTTCATATAACTGGGAGGAAATGAGGGAGAACAAGTGTCACTGAAAAGCCACATCTCATAACCTTACCGATTGAAAAACAAAAATAAACCCAGAAACCATGTCTTAAGTTATCTGAATATCCCACACATCCCCCTTTCACTGAACCCTCAAATAGGCAACAAACCTTCTGTACCCCTAAATACTTTATGACCATCCTTGAAAAGATTTATTTTTATTTTGCGTGTTTTGCTGGCACGTACTCAGGTATGTGCACCATGTTCATTCCTGATGCCCATGGAGAACAGATTATAGGATCTCCTGGAACTAAAGTTACCGATGGTTGTGAGCCACCACGTGGGTGTTGGGAATGGAACCCAGGTCTTCTGCAAGAGCAACAGTTGCTATTGACTGTGGAGTCATCTTACTCTAATGTAGAACTTAAGAACAGGGCTTTCTGTAAGTTCTGTGGGAAACACAGAAATGAAGGCAAATATGGGTTCTACGTAGCTCTGGCTGGCAACTATCCTGGCTCTGCTTTTTAGGCACCAGGATTATAAGTACTGTACTACTATATCTAGTTGATGGCTAACTCAGCTTTTAAATTTTAGGGTACGGGGTTAAGGTTGGTGAGACAAGATCTTTCTATATAGCCCTGGCTATCCTGGAACTCACTATGGAGATTAGATTGGCCTGGAGTTCGCAGAGACCCACCTGCCGAGCCACCACTGCCTGGCTTTAACTCATGTTTTTGAGACAAGGTCTCACTACTGTGTAGCCTTGGTTGGCCTAGAACTCAGTATGTAGACCGGGCTGGGTCAAATGTGCAGAAGCTCCACATGCCTCCGCCTCCTAAACGCAGTGAAGATACGAACACTTACTCTTACTGATAAAAACCCATTTGTGATTCTCATGGCCTGGAGATGCCAGGTCTTTTGGAAAGTAGCTGTGTTACAGCCTCAGCTCCACCTGCCAGAGACTCGAAGCTTACCTTCCCCAGGGTGACCTCTTTGATTTTCAGCCGCTTGGTTAAGAGCAGCAAAGAGCAAACCAAGATCTTCTGCTGGAGAGGAAGGGAATCCTGTGTGTTTTCTTGGCTCAAAGTCACTCTGTTCCCATCAACTTCTGAAATGACTTGGGATACGTGAGCAAGACCAACACGCTTGGGAACCAGCGATTCGCAGGGTGATTTACCTGCAAGGTAAGTAAGCAAACTTTATTCAATTCCTTTCCTTCCTCCTCCTCCAAGACAGGGTTTCTCTCTGTAGCTGTCCTTGAGCTAGCTCTGTCCTCTGCTGCCTGCCTTTGCCGCCGGAGTACTAGGAGTAAACGGCACACACCACCACGATCTGGCACTTTATTCATTTCTAAGATATCGCCTGTGTCTGTGTCTATGAGTCTGTGGAAACTCATAATGCAGGTTTTAGCTAAAAGAAACCCACGTGCCCATGTAACGGCACTGCAGAGGTTCTGTTTCTGGGGAAGAGGAGGGAAAAGCCAGTTCCAGAAGGCAGGATTGCCTTTTCTCTGGGAAGTAATGATCCATTTATCCTGTCCTTTAGGGTATAGTTTCATGTTGAGAAGACAACTAATGTACCCTCCCGAGTAAGCAAGAACCCAGGTGGATGCCAACAAGCATGGCTCTAACGGCCTCAGAGGTTAGCTGGGGATGAAGCCTGGTGCTACAGTACCTGCCTTGTTCAAAGCCCCTCAGTTGATCCTCAGCCTAAAACCCCTAAGCAAAGACTACTGTCTCATAGTTACGAAAGGAAAGGGAGTAGTTGGAAAAAATATCTAATATTTTAATTAGAGATGAGTCAAAGCCAGTAAAGGTCAATGCCGCCTTAGACCCACACCCCAGATGGCTTTCCCAAACGACCTCTGAGGTGCATTCAGTGTCCAAACTTCCGCAAGACACTTGAGAAAATGTCACAGCTAGCCTAGCATGTAGAACCCTTGCCAGAGCTGGAGGCTGGGAATGGTGGTGGACACACATGGGCCGTGGCCCCACCGTCTGGAGAAGTGCAGCTGTGAGAGGCAGGATTTGCTCTGACAACCTAGGCCTGCAGTTACTTCCTCAGGCGGTCTGCACTTGCCACACAACAATCTGCTGCTATTGCTTTACCACAAGCCGGAAGCTGCAGAGGGCTAATAGAGAAACCAGAGCTCACAGATCCAGTAGCAGACGTTCCACAGTGAAAGGAACTTGGAAGTCTATCCTTACTTCCTACACAATGGCAGAGCCCCTTCTAGAACAACCCCAACACAACACCTATCCCATTTTTCTGTCTCATGGTTGAAGAGTCGCCTGCACTGGCCTTGAACTTGCAGAGACCACACTGAGTGCTGGGATCACAGGTATGGCCCACCATCCTTGACGTCTAGCTAACTTTTTGTTGCTTATCTTCAGTGCTGGGGAACCTAGCTATTTTGGTGCATAAGGAAATTCCTTATATTTAGTTGAAGTCACTGTCTCTATAGTTTTCTATATAGCTAGGCCGCTGAAACTGGCCCCATACATATCAGAAGTCAAAAGATGGGAATTAGGTTACTCCCATAATCTACACCAGGAACCTGGGAGCTCTATTTGCAGCATTTGCCAGTGCTGATCCCAGGGCCACTGACCAGCCTGTGTGCTATTGCTAGGGGAAGGGAGCCTGTAAGGACTGGGTAACCTAAAGAGACAGAGAAAACGATCACAGTCTACATACCAGCATACACTGTCTACTCACTGCCCAAGCACTAATTTGGATTGCTTTTGAAACCTTTTAAGCTGTTTCTTCTAGTAAATTCTGATGAAAAAGAGGACGTTTCTATCTTGAACTCCCAACCAGAAGGAAGAAACAAGTCAGACCTCCCTATTTCTAAAGATTAACACTGGACACTAAACACTCGTAAGTACGCTGTTCGTAGCCTGGTGACATCTGCCAATGAAGAAACGGGAAACCAGCCTTGTCTGTGACAGCCACGAGGTCTTTGTGCTCTGCCTCACAGACTGCCCTGAGATGAACTCCTGATCCGCTTGCTCACTGCGTCTTTTTCCCCTTCTCCCCTTTATTCACCAGGTATCACCTTCTTCTACAGAATGACCCAAAGGGCACCCAGCACACCCAGAGAGAAGGCTGCTCAACTGTGCAACCTCATTTTCATTCCCAGCGCCTTGGAAGAAACCCTAATCCTCAAGCCCCACCATTTGTGAACACTCGTGGGGACTCACTTCCAGTACCTCACAGACTGAGGCTGGCAGGCAAGACCGAAATGAACCGGATGAAGCCACACTCCGCTCCCTCTTGTATCTGCTGTGTGAAGGGAGATTTAACTGTGTCTGCTCTCTTTCCCTCTCCCCAGCAAGGTAACGAAAGGTCCCCGTTTAGAAAGGCCGACAGGAAGCAGGTAAGCTACTCACATTCAGAGAGTGGTTTGAGGATTGTCTGGCTCCTGACATCCGACTCCACAATTTCAATAGCTCGCCTATTAAAAAAAAAAAAATTTTTTTTTTTAAAAATTAATTTATCACGGCCCAAATCAAACACCACACCAAGCCACCACACCTCAAAGCAGGCATATTAACTAAAAATACATTTTTAAAAAATTAAGGTCAACCTGGCAGTAGTGGCGCACACCTTTAATCCCAGCACTTGGGAGGCAGAGGCAGGCGGATTTCTGGGTTCGAGGACAGCCTGGTCTATAGAGTGAGTTCCAGGACAGCCAGGGCTACACAGAGAAACCCTGTCTCGAGGAAAAAAAAAAAAAAAAAAAATTAAGGTCCCTTACAAGTTTGGTCCCCAGTACCCACAACAGGCAGCTCTCTCAACCACCTGTAACTCCAGCTTCATGGGATTTGGTGCCCTCTTCTGGCCACCACAGGCCCTGCACACATAGTATACAGACACAGTCACAGCATACACACACAGCTAAAAAAAAGTAAATAAATCTTAAGAGGCCAGTTTACACAGTGAGTTCCAGACCAGTCAGTTACCCAGGAGATCCTGCCTGAAAAGAAACTGGATTATGTTGTAGCCTAAGGCAAGACTTATCTGCCTTTAAAATAAGAATGCCAGGAATTTCAGAAATATTCCTTTTCTTGCTTTTACAGATGTCAAGTAGGTGTCATACACTGAGCCAGTAACATTCTAGATGAGGAAAAATGTCTTGGGTAAAGGGGATACGCAGTGTTGGGGACGGACAGCACTGCCACACAGCAGATCCCAAAGGGGAGTCCTCAGATGTACACAGGACACATGTTGGCTAATCTTGCTGGCCTGCACGGCCATTACTCACAGCTGTCGTCTTTACTCAGGTAGTCTGCTGACTAGGGCAAACTTTTGGTCTAGATCATTCTGTCTAGCAACAGAAAGGGCTTCCTTTCCCACTGTTCTTTCGAAAGTGCTTTGCCCACAGGAGGCCATGGGCAGACCTGGATCTTCTGTAAGGCAACAGGGGCAAGTTGGACCAGCAGGCCAGCACAGCGAGGATCATTTTAATGGACCCAGTGCCCCTACTGGGAGGAAGAACTTTCATCAGTCAGCACAGAGGCTTTCCCCAGCAGGAGGGGCCAGGGACAGAAGAGAGAAAGAGGTCTAGGGTAGGACTTGGGGGACCACCAACTGGAAGAAGGAAGGGGTGCCCACAAAAGCAAAGGAAAAAGAAAGTCTAAAGGCAAAGATGGTTCAGGTCCATAAATAAACCTGCTTGAGACCAGCGAATGGAAAAGCAAATTGGAGTCTTTTTTAATACAAATGTAATTAACCAATCTATAATCACCACGGGGAGTGCCAGCAACATCTCATTTGTTTCTCCTCCGTAGGTAATGGACTGATAATGTCTCAGACATTAACACGGTGGAAACCCAGCACTCCCCACAGAGAAACAAGTCCTCTTTTCGGAGCACAGAAAGAGGCAGAGTGGAGCCTCTTAAGTCACATTCATCTGAGCGACACCAGATCATTGGCATCATTTCATCTTTTTTTCATAAAAAAAAGTCAACAGTGCCATAACTCACCTGCAAACATCCAGTGCTTTACGGATGTCTCCTGAAACAGCAGACACTTTGCGGGCACAGAACTGAATCGCAGCACTGTCCAGAACCTGGTCTCTTGTTACCTTTGGACAGAAGACATTTGCATCAGACTTATTAGTTAACACAGGCCCAAAATCCTAGCTACCAGGAGACTACAGCAGGAGGATCCAAAGTCAAGTTAACAGTGAGATTGTCTCAAATAAATATATAGTAAATATAAATGCAAAATCAACAAAGCTCAGCATAGAACACTAGCATGAGAAGCCTTGTGAATCCCAGAACTGGTAATAAATAGATAAAATGAAGTTTCCCTAGCAATTTAGATTCTAATCATATAAATATTTTCCCAGACTATGTAATTTTGGGAGTGGGAGTGCATGCTCATGGCCCTGAGGTTAACACTCAGTATTGCAAAGGTCTAAATCCAACTGGCCTCCTTTTCAGTTCTAAGGGACACGTTGCACGTATTTAAGAACTTTATAGAAATGTGGTGTAGAGGTTCGTGAATGGCATAAAAACGCAATTGTATCTGTAATTTTCCATAGACCCTCCTTTTTGGTTTTGGTTCTTTTGAGACAGGCTCTATGTAGAGTCTGCCTGCCTCTTTCCCAAGTGCTAGGACTAAAGACGCAGCTCATAGGCCCAACTTTTCAAATTTTATCACATTTGTTTATTTTTGTTTGGAGTGGGGGTGGGGTAGAACATTCGTGCTGCAGCTGTGGAGGTCAGAAGACAACTTGCAGGCTCCTTCCACCATGTGGGTCTCAGGGACTGAACTCGGGTCATCAGAGTTGACGACCAGTGCCTTTACCTACAGAGCCACCACACTAGCCAGGACCCCATGTTTTAAAAGCCATTAAGGAAGCATTTGAACGCTAATTCTCACTCTTACTTCAACAGTGAAGCAGCCAATAAATGAAAGAAACCATGTGCAGAAATTCACATAAAAATGTTCTCACTCATTATGGTCCACAGGAGCTTGCCACACCATTAATAAAGCAACAAAATTGAAATATTTTAAACCTATTGTTAGTTTCCCATCCCGGAGATTATCCCTGCAACAGAATTTGGCACAGCAGTTGGCACTTACCTGATTAAGTCTATCCTGCAAGATTGCAGCTATCTGATTTCTGGTATAGGGTGGGAAGTTTAATAACTGTGGCTTACAGTTTTCTCTAGCCTCAAGTCTCGGCAGAATTCTGTCTGTGAGATCTAGGGTATTAGCAATACCTGAGAAGATAAATAACAATTACCAACAGCAGCAAAATCATCCTAAAAGGAAATCAACCTCCCCGCCCCCAAATTCCCAGGCTTAACCCAGCATTTCAACAGTTGCTTCCACTTGCCTCAGACCCCACGCTGAAAGAGGAGATGGACCTACTAGGTAAGATGTAGTGCTTAGGCAGGTATAGGGAAGCACGCTCATAGTCCCAAAACAGAGGAGACTGAGACAGGAGGATCACAGGTTTGAGGCTACCCTGAACTAAGGACCTTGTATCCAGGAAGAAGGGGGTGAGCCAGGGCTGCAGTGAGACCCTGCCTCAAAAACAAATCTATTGAGTCAGGCGTGGTGATGCCTCCCTTTGATCACAGCTCTGAAGAGGCAGGTGGATTTGAGTTTAAGGCCAGCCTGGTCTATAGCGCTAGTTCTAGGACAGCCAGGGCAGCTCAGAGAAACCCTGACTTGAAAACCAAAACAAACCAAAAAGCAAACCTATTTGTGTCAAAACACGGTACTCTGCTCTTTTCTTTTGAGTACATAAGCGAAGAGAACTGAAGCCAGGGCTTTGTGCTGGCTAAGCACATGGTCTATCAGCAACCCACATCCCTCACTGCCTATGTCACCTGGCATGATTGTGTTGTATGTACACAGTGGTGTCAGATGCTCTCCTTTAGGGTTCTGCACCTTATTTTTTGGAGACAGGGTCTCGCATGCTTATGCAGCAAGCTTGATAACCATAGAACCATCCCTCCAACAGCAACCCTTATTTTGTACTACTACTACTAATTACAAAAGGATTGTGTGCTGACACCCCAAATCATGATCTTCCTGCTTCATCCTCACAAAGAGCTGTGACCACAGGAATGCGCTGTGCCGTCTGGCTTGTCATTTTTATCACTACCATAATACTTTTCTTAGTTTGCTAAGACAGAGAGAGCTGGCTTACAACAGATATATTTGTAATTTTAGTCTAGGGGGCCAGATGCCCTCTTCTGGCCTCCATGGGTATCAGGGATACAAGCAGTGCAGAGCTAGCTGCATGCGGGCAAAGGACCCATGCACATAAAATCACACACAAGAGAGGTAACTAACATGCACCGGGAAATGTCACTGCTCAGTGGACTAAGCACTGGCTGTGCAGGCATGAGGAGCTGGGTTCAAAGCCAGGAAGGGCAGGGTGGGCCACCTGCAATCCCAGCACTCAGGCAGAGCTGAGATTCCCCAGGACAAGCTGGCCAGCTAGACTAAGGGAGTCAGTGAGCTCCCGGTCCGGCAAGACTCTACCTCAGTAAATAAAAATGAAGACCTGTGATGTCAGCCTCTGGCCTCTACACACACGTGTGCACCAACATACTTCACACATGTAATAAGCTGAACAGATTTTAACGATGAACAAAGTTTCACATTCACCACGAAACATTAGCAACTGAGCACTAACCAATGAGCACCAGTCGGGAATTGCTTAGCCATGGCCACTCAAACAGCGTGTATAATACATCCTGCCCTTTGCTGTCCAGCTGATCCATCTCGTCCAACACCAGCACGCTACATAAAAAGAGGAATAATTAGTACCAGTCACATACTCAACCTTCCAAGATTGGATCTGAGCTAACCTTCGGTTGCTTGCCTTAGGTTGGTAGGACCATAGCCCCCATCACTAACAGGTATCATTCAATTGTTATCAAGGAACTAGCTTAAAAACAGCTACACTTGGGCTGGAGAGATAGCTCAGTGGTTAAGAGCACTGACTGCTCTTCCAGAGGTCCTGAGTTCAATTCCCAGCAACCACATGGTGGCTCACAACCATCTGTAATGGGATTCGATGCCTTCTTCTGGTGTGTCTGAAGACAGTGACAGTGTATTCACGTATATACAAATAAATAAATCTTTTAAAAAACAAAACAAAACACAGCTACACTTTAAACTAGGCCTGGCAGTGATGACGCATGCCGATCTCTGTGAGTTCAAGGCCAGCTTGGTCTACAGTGCTAGTTTCAGGACAACCAAGGATGCACAAAGAAAGCCCTGTTTCCACCCCCCTGCACCCCCCCACAAAACAAAGACAAAAAACAAAACAAACAAAAAACCCCAAAAACCAAACATCGCAAACGAAACAACAAAACCCCCAATACAGCAACAACAGTTAAAGTTTAAACTCGGTAATCAGAAAGTGTAGGAGCTGTGTGTGTGACTCAGTGGGAGAGCACTTAGCTAACACAGAGTCCTAGATTTGAGCCCTAGGACCATCAATAGATACATTAGAATATTCCGAAAATTAGAAAGTGTATTATCGTTCTTTTCTTCTGTCCCTGGGAACATCATAGAGATTTTCACTGAGCATCATCACGCAGCAGCCGAGAAAACACTTACATCATGGGGCCCTTCTCGGCCGTCAGGAGCTTTTCTAGCTTTCTCGGCAAGTCCTTCCCAGCCGGTCTGCAGAGTTCCTCCCGACCAATCTCCTGGGCAATAGCTGGGAACACAGCCTGGGCATTCCTTAGGGACATGCAATTCAGCAGGATGGATTTAAAGCCTTTTACTTCCTTCTAGGTTAAAAAAAAAAAAAAAAGATGCAAACACGGGAGCTACGTTGGTTTCAGACAACGGTTTCCTCAGAGCTGACCAGGTCTCTGAGAGCTAACGGGATACATGGGCAAAGCTCTACTTTCTTTGGAAGGATTTATACCCTGAAATGACAAAGCTTCTTACTTTTAAGAAGCATTCAATCTTCTAAACATCTATTCTTTCTTAACCCTTAAGAGTTAATTGTTGGGGCTGGAGAGATAGCCCAGTGGTGGCTGCTCTTCCAAAGGACCCGGGTCCAATCTTCAGCACCCATATCACAGTGCACAACCATCTAGAACTCTAGTTCCAGGGGATCCAACATCCTCACACAAACATACATGCAAGCAAAATACCAATGCCCTGGCAAACACACACACAAACATACATAAATAGATATATTGTTTCAGCAAAAGTATCCCTAATTCAGATTCTTGGTGTACCTTGAAGTCTTGCAGAATCCGGCTTAAACAGGCAGTTTTCCCAGTCCCAGGAGCACCAGAAAGGTAGAGACTCCCAGCTTTCTTCCCACAGATATGTTCCCTCAGGAAATCCCTGATGACACCCATCTCCTGTTCTCTGGCAGGCAGCCGATCCGGGACAGCAGTACTCAGGACAAGCTTTGCTTGCTGATAGCAAGTGCCTGTGTCAGACATAAAAGGACAACTAAGACATAGCAGACGGTACCTGGGTTCCATTTCAGATCCACCAGCGTGGTTCCTGAGGGCTACTCTACCATGTGAGGACTCACCTTCTTGCTTGAAGAGTCGTATACAAGCAGATCCCCTCTCTGGTGGACATTTCTGCTCAGGATTTGTTCCGCTCTCTTGACCTCTTTGAGTGCAGGAAACGGCCTGGTGCTGGTGAACTCTGTCTTGTTCTTTCTGGGTGGAAGCCTTCACTGTCAGCTCATCATTGAACACTAATCTGCACCCCTTCCGTGTATGTGAACGAGGGGGACCATTTTCTTTCTTGCCCAGCTTTGGTGGAGAACAGGGGGATAAACGAGGAGTGTTGCATAGGTTGTCGTCGCCTAAAACATGAAGCAGAACATGTTCGCTCACAGCGATGCTGTCAGCCACCTAAACACTCACTGCAGAATGTGGTCCTTCACGGTGGAGGGCAGGAAAAAGAACCACAAAGACTTCTACATTCAGAAAGAGGTGAATTTCTTTCTTTTTTGAAACAGGATTTCTCCGTGTAGCCCTGAATGTCTTGGCTACCCCTGACCTCACAGATCTGCTTGCCTCTGCCTCCCGAGTGCTAGGACTAAAGGTTATCACTGGCAAGAGGTGAATTTCTACCTGAGTCAGAACCACAAAAGAAGGCCGGGCAGTGGTGGCACACACCTTTAATCCCAGCACTCGGGAGGCAGAGACAGGCGGATTTCTGAGTTCGAGGCCAGCCTGGTCTGCAGAGTGAGTTCCAGGACAGCTGGGCTATACAGAGAAACCCTGTCTGGAAAACCAAAAGAAAGAACCACAAAAGAAACTTCTCACCAAGTAGCAAATGTGGCCACCAGATGGCGCCCCTGAATCTTATCATTTGGTAGAAACCATGAGTTGCAGTGGGGTGAAACTGTAAAGGTGTTTTAAAAAATAGGACTCAATCAACCTTGGCACTACTGACATCTCAGGATAAATAACTTCCCTCTATAGGAAGCTGTTGGTGTGCATTGTTGGAAGCCCAGCAGCCTTGTTAGCTTTCACTCACTGTTCCAATACCTTCCCTCAACTGGAACAATCTTCAGATATGGCCAAACCACCCCCCACTCACAACAGATCCTCTACGTATACATCGAGGAGTACCTACCAATAATACAAAAGCTCTTAGACTGGGTTTGTAGAACTGATGGTACGGCATATATAAGTCTTGGGTTTAACCCCTAATATCTAGCGCTGTGCCATTACCACACACAGTAGGTAGGGTAGTGTGAGAAGGACCCCAAGTTTGAGGCAATCCTGGGCTACAAAGTGAGTTCCAGGTCAGCCTGAGTTAGAGATCATTTCTCCAAAAAAATCCAAACAACACGTCTAAAAATGGAAATGACTGTTAAGTACTATTTGAAAACAAAAATAATAAAAAAATATTAACAATCTCATCTAATTTTTTTTTTTCTTTCTTAAGACAGGGGTTCTTGGTGTAACCCAGGCTGTCCTGAAACTCACTCTGTGGACCAAGTTGGCCCCAAACTCAAGAGGTCCGCCTGCCTCTGCCTTCTGAGTGCCGGGATTAAAAGCATGCTCACCAATTTATTTGTTTCTTCCTAATTTCACAAGTATGTAGGCAAATTTCACAACACTATAACTTCAAGGAAAATTTAAAATGAAGATCAAATCAGGTTCCTCAGCAAATGATCTCTATTAGTGAACAGCTTAACTGTGAAGTTCGGGGTACACATTTGGCAGCCATTATGAAAGCAAATACAGCTAGGGTTTTAAGAGGCAGGCACCTCAGCGTCAAGGCAAGAAAGACTGAAAGCTCAGTCACAAAGTTGCACCCACAAAGTGGAAGGAAAGCTTACCCAAACGTTTTCGGGGACTGAGAGGCAGAATTTTTATATCTGCACATGGAGTGGTGGGTACAGGCTGGGCGTTTCTATGCTTTCCTTCACTGTCACTGGAGTTTGTTTTGTTCAGGGTCTTAGATAGCTTCTTTTTCGGAAAGCTGATGGTAGCTTGTGTCTGGGATCGGGTTTGAGGCATGATGGCCACACACAACTGGATACAAAGGAGAATAAGGAAAGCAAAGAGAAAAACACACAGAGCTTATTTATATTGGGAACCAGCACTCCGTAAATCATGTTAACATAGCATTTTTAACATTTAGTTCTGCTTCCCATGCAAATCTATGTAATAAAGGGTAACGTCTGTCTGCCTAGTACATGTAACATTCCGTTATACACATATTACACACTCCAGTCTTATCATACCTCAGACGTAGAAACAATTAGCCCTCTCTTACAGAGACAGCCACAGAAACACACGGCTATCAGCTCGGGGCATCCTGGCACCAGAACTCAAGTTCTTACATTTGAGCGATGCCAGAAGTTTATCTCCAGTGATTTCTATAATACTTCTAGTTCCTTCACTCCAGACATGCGAGACGTCTTTAGCACTAGTTTAGTTCCAGACCGCCCCATTTAGGTTCTCCTAAGTCCAGCTCCGTCCTCCTCTGCTCAGAGCTAGCCAGCAGTCCACAAAGCTCTCAACCCCACCCTACACCGTTTCCTCCCAGCAGCTCTCTGCTCCTTTCCAACACTCCGTGCTCGACTACTTCCAGAGCTCACAACCCCCTCCCTGACCCAGCCTCAGATCTCAGGCGATTTCCGCTCTCCACTGGCCTTGCTCGGACCAGCCTCAACTCTCTGGGCACCGGACCTCACCGAGCTTTTCGCTCTTCAGGGCTGTGTCGCTCAGTGCACACTCTTCGTGTCTCGATCACAACCGCAAAGGACTCTCCCGCCACAAGATCCACAGCTGCTGCAAACTCAGCTCGCGCCAAATCCGCTCTACTTCAGCCTTCTCGTCTCCCGCCAAAGTCCAGCCAGGCTTCTGATTAGTTGTCACTAATCACCACGCCTTTGTCGGTGACGACCGGCAGCCAATAGGACAGCCCCAGGTCTCAGAGCCAACCACGAAGCCACACCCACTCACCGGGAGGGCGTTAACATCTGAGACCTTCGAGGAAAGACGCGCGCTTGCGAGCACGCCACGCCGCAAGGCCTGGCGGGAACTGTAGTTTTCTTTTTCCACGCACACCTACTTCCGCATTTTTATTTCTACTGGGTTATCTTCGTTCCCCACGTTACCTAACGTTCTCTGGGCTATCTTTGCTCCTCTTCTCTGCCAAATGTACCTATTTTCATTATTCTGGTGGGCTAGATCTTAAAAGGGCTACTACACAAGGCCTACTCTTTGAGGGACGGTGCTGTAAGGCATGAAGCAAATGAATGCATAAGGTCACAGAGTTCTCTGTGAGGAAGAGCTGATGACTTGAGCCAGGGTATTTTGGGGGGCAAGCTGTAGACCTATATAAGCAAACTGACATCATCTCACTATTTGTTGACTCGCGCTTGAGAAGTGAGAAACAAATCCAACACCAAACGTACAATTTCAAGGTAATACATTCCAATTCCAAGTGCTTTTTTTTTTGGTTTTTCGAGACAGGGTTTCTTTGTGTAGCCCTGGCTGTCCTGGAACTCACTCTGTAGACCAGGCTGGCCTCGAACTCAGAAATCCACCTGTCTCTGCCTCCCAAGTGCTGGGATTAAAAGTGTGCACCACCACACCCAGCTATAAAATATATCTTTTATTCTCTGATACCAATTAAAATAGACATAAAGCTCGGAACAGGAGAGCACAATCATCAGCTCTTATTTCAAATAGCTGGCAAGAGCCAATGAGTCCTTAAGTGTGTAGGGCTGAGTTCGGTATTTTACCTCTATCACCTTAATTAGTCTTTATAAGCACCCTAGGAAGTTTTTATAACTAGTTGGAAGAACTGATATTTGCATTTTAAAGTCTGACAGAAAACTAAACTCGACTACCTAATTATGGAGGAGGATTAAAGAGAGTTGGGTTCTAAACAGGTCAAGATGGTGAAAGGGGATATTCTGTGAAGGTTTTCTAGCAGCTAAGAACTCAAGAAAACAAGCTGCCATGAAAGAGAGGCTTTCAGCGTGGACACTGTTCTACTAGGACAGTGTAACCTGAGACCACCTCTACGGCTCGCATCTTTGTAACTTGAGGACCATCTGAAATAGCTATGCCCAGTCAGTTTAGGAGATGGTAGCACATGACCTACCTGAGTTTCAGGGGGAGGTGTGTTTAATGTGCATACTGTAACCTAAGAGAGCACTCACAAGGTTGTTTGTTTTAAAAAAAAGCGCCGGGCAGTGGTGGCACACACCTTTAATCCCAGCACTTGGGAGGCAAAGGCAGGCGGATTTCTGAGTTCAAGGCCAGCCTGGTCTACAGAGTGAGTTCCAGGACAGCCAGGGCTACACAGAGAAACCCTGTCTAGAAAAACCAATAATAATAATGATAATAAATAAAGCACCAACTCAAGAGACATTTGCAAGAGTAAATGATGGTGGTGCAGGCAGAAGATCAGGAGTGACCTGTAAAAGGTCCTCTGCAGGAGGCTTCTCCTCCAGAAACCTCACATTCCCATCAGTTCATCTCTGTACCTTTGTACTCAGGCTCTTGACTGGAATGTGTTTACTTTCCTTCCTGGCCAGCCCCTACTAAAGTCTTTCAATACCCTTCATAGCTCCCTCCTCAAACACCAGGTCTCAGTCATTTTCCTGTGTAGATTCTTGCCATAAAGTCCATGACAAATACCTGCCAAACGAAAGGACGAAGGACATTCTGTCAGGCTCATGTCCACTGTTGTAGGAATGATTTTTAATGGTTCTAAAGCATATATTTAGTCCTCTAAATCTAAAAGCCATAAACAAAGAATAAATTTAATTATGTGTAAAAACAGATTAGACTGGTCGTCGGTGGTGTCAAAGGTGGAATCCTTCTTGTAATTCTTCTCTGATGTGGTCAGGATCCTGAGATGGGCATTTTACCATCTACAGAGAGCATTGATAAGCAGGAAGAAGGCAGCTTCCTTACCATGAGTTGCAGTTCATGGTCTGAACCAGGAAATACTTAAGAGGCACATTCCCAGCACGCACAGCTGTGCCTGAGCAATCGTCAGTGAGCAAGCTGGTGTTCTTATCACGTAACTCACAGGGTCATGGTGCAGGAATCAAGTCAAACTGGAAAGACCTGTCTGGCATCTTTATGAGCATGTGCAAAGGTACTCGAATGGACCAACAATACTATCTGAGTGAGATAATTTACAGGGCTGGAAGTTGAGGTCATTTAAGTCAGAATGAACAATGAAATCAACAAATAGTTTATTATTCATATTAATAACAATGGGTCAAATAATCAGGAATTCAGCCACTCTGGTAGTAACCCTTCCCCGGCAGGTTTTTCTGATCTAGATTCCCTGAGAGTGACACACACACACACACACACACACACACACTATAAACCCAGAGAGAAGTAACTGGCCGGTCTGCAATCAGTGAAAGTACAAGTCCAATTCAGTGGACTCTGCTGCAGTTACTGTCAGCTGCAAACACAGAAACAAAGAGGCCTAGTTGAATTTTAACACCTAAAGACAAAGCTCAAGAAAACAGGCCAAGAGTTCAGCTGAAGACAGTGAAGATATGGTGGTGCACACCTTTGATCCCAACACCGGAAGAAGCAAGAGGATCTCTTGAGTTCAAGGCTAGTCTGGTCTACAGATTGCATTCCAGGTCAGCCAAGACTAAGCAGAGCTTCACAAGATAAGGGTCCTGTCCTCACCTTTTCTTCCACTGTCTTGTTGAAAAGCAGCCTCAAAGCACAGGCACAGGAAGATAGAATCTAAGGGGTCACAAGGAACCGAACCCACGGAAAGGAGCCTCCTTGAGAGAAAGGCAATGAAGAGTTAAGCAGCAAATACAAAACAGAATCAGTGGTCAGCCAGGCCAAAATGGTGAATTTAAAACGCACAGGCAGAGGAAGCCCTCAGAAAGCTGCAGGTGCTTCTGCTGCACCCATCCACACACCCTTTCTTTAGGGACCCTGAAATCAAACTGCCACACCTGCCCAGAAGAGGAGATGGGGTTTCCTCCTCTACCTGTGCCAAAACTTGAAACAGTATAGCTCATGACAAAAATACACAGTTTCCTTTTTTTCTTGCTTTTAAGGTTTAATGAAACTGCACAGAAAGCAACGTACCAAGGAATCCAACCTGAGCCCAGATAATACGTTTTATGCCATGGTTGGGGGAGGGGGTGGTGGTGCAGGGATCCGTGCTAATGTGGAGCAGCACTATAACCCGAACAAAAACTCCCAAATAAATCACACAATAAATTATTTTTCAAAGAAACGTGACCCACATGCAGATGGACACACGCGCGCGCGCACATGCACACACATCACTCTGGTCTCTTACTCAGTGTTGACTGTAACTTCCAGGCTGGAAACTGTGGGAAAGGAGAAAGAGTTAGATATGGGGGAAAAAAAAAGGGTGGGTGGGTGGGGTTGCGCTAAGCCCCTCTGCCACCAGGCGAGTAAGATGGAAGACAATCAGAGAAGAAACCCAGCAAGCTGCAAGAAACAAGAGCAGAAAGGAAACAGAGGTTATCAAGGAAAGTTTTAATTAATGACATCATAGAGGGGAGGAAGAAAGCACAGAAATCTAACACAAGTAAAGGCACGATGAACATGGGGTGGAGTAGAACCAGACCCTTCCTTCAGTTAAATGGTTGCTCTTGGGTTTGCTTTTGTTTGTTTGGTTTTTTTTTTTTTTTTGGTTTTGCCTGTGATTGAAGGTGCTTTTCTTTTCCATTTTGTTTTCGAGAAATGAGTCTTGAAGGCAGAATTATAATGGCCTCCTCTCTTCTCTCATTCCCTAAATTTGGGTGGTTTAACAGAGTTCCCCTGACCATGTAGCTAGGGACTGAGAGTCACAGGGAAATAAAGATTACACCTGGAATGTGAAGCATCTGATTTGTGGCTGATGGCAGGTTGGGTTTCCAGAAGGACGGACAGGGCAGTCGCAGTCGGCTATCAAAGGGCCTCAGACGCCCTACACTCCACCCCCATAGCCTCAGAGAACGCAGGACCCTGGAGTCACATTTCTCCCACACTCCAGAAGCATTCAGCCTACGGATTATTTTTCAAGTGATCAGGAGACTTAAAACACACCCGACCCTGAGTTGCTCTGCAGCAAGTCTATTTACAGTTATCCCTGCCCCTCACCCTCCCTGGAGGTAAATCCAGGTTTCGAGATGGGAAGTCACTGGGTGAGGGGATTTCCCCCAGGGCAACAGCCAGTGACCAGTTTCTTTCTCTGCTAGGAAAGGGAGCAGGGATAAATTCCTGGTGAGGACCGCCTCACATCCATCAGCTGGGATAGCCCTACTGGCTCACAAAAGTAGCCAAGGCTGTGAAAAGGGCAAGGCTCTGCAGCTGCAGCAAATCCAGGAGAGAGGAAACCACACCTGGAATATGAAGTACTTTGGTCCAGGTGTGGTGCCTGGAGTAAGGGGAGGAGGGGGATCTAGCTCATTTGAAAATCAGAAGCATTGCCTGGCTTCAGGCAGGGCAGTAAGAAAGTGTTTCCCATTCGGGAAAAATACCATGAGAGCTGTTGACAAAGCTTCTGGCTGCTTAGCTGGGCAATGTCTCTTCCCTTTGGGAGGGGACAAGGTAATAAAGGACTAAGCAATAGCCTCAACATGAGACCATCCAATCTTCAACTGAAGAGACAACATTCCCATGAGGACATAAAGGAACAGTTTAAAAGGGGAAATTTTCAGTGTTCCTACAGCCCGCCCACCTTAAACCTGTTACAAGCTTTGTACAGCATACAAAATAGACCAACAATTTTGAGGACCACATTCCCATCTTCAATAGCAAATATACATGATAATGATTTTGTTATTAACAGCAGGACCAAATGATGTATAAGGCAAAGACATTTAAGTTAGGCATGTCGTCAACATGCTCTCCGTCAGCTGGAGGAGCAAGCCCACTCACTTGGATCTAAACCTAGGCCTTTTTTTGGTGGTTGTCCCACCAGGCAAAGACAATGAAAATATAATCAATACCCACATGACACGGTCTGAATCTGGGGAATAGAAAGGGTGGCGGGCCAAGTCGAGGAAGATACCATCAGCCCGAGCAAAAGCTGGGGTTTTGCTTTATTTGTGAGTAGATGTATGTGTGTGTGTACATATATATGAGTGTATGCATATACACACACTCATATATATACACATATATACACACACATATATTTTTGATGTTCTATGTTTCAGAAAGGGGAAATTTTCACACTTTGATAACATTGTACAAAAGGCATCAGCTCCCATTTCAACAACAAATGGGAGGACTTCACAGTCAAGTTCAACACTTAGCATCTACCCTGGAACTCTCTCAGCGTCAGCTCTTCTCCCTCTTAGCTCTGTTCACTTTAGGATGCTAACAGATTTGAGAAGGATAAACAGTGAACAACTAAAGGTCTGGTGAGATCTAACCACTGCCTGTCCCAAGAGTTCAAGTGGTCTAGGAGCTGGCAATGGGTAATACTCAATAAATAAACAAACTAAGTTAGGTCCACCTTCACCAGTCCTGGAAGATTTGAGTTTGACCTGGCATTGCGCACAGATCCTTAGCCTATGTTCCACTAGATTAGAAAGGTCCCTATGAGCCAGGTGTGGTGGCACACACCTTTAGTCCCAGCGCCTGGGAGACAGAAGCAGGGGGATCTCTGAGTTTGAGGCCAGCCTGGTCTAGAGAGTGAGTTCCAGGACAGCCAGGGCTACACAGAGAAACCCTGGGGAGGTGGGGGGGGGGGGGGAGAATAAAACGAAGGAAAACAAAGAAAGGCCCTATGACAGTTGAACCCTGTGGCATGTCTGGACGTGTGTCACTAGCTTCCCTACCCAACACAAAGAACAGCCTGGTCTCCCTCCTGCCATGCAAGAGTTGAGCAGCTTGTGCCCAGGTCAAGGACTGTAGGAAACCAACTTCTCTGGACTCCCCCACACAGTTGGACAGAAGACACTCCCTGGCCAACAGACCAGCCTCAGCTGGAACATCCACTTCCTGTACTGTTTTCCTACAACCTGGAAGACAAGAAAACAATGCATTGCTGGCTGCCACGGAAGACCTGCCTCTTGGACTGTGGCATGCCTCCCTATGTCTTTGTGCTTTAGAGGACTCTGCTTATCCCCCCCATGAAGCTCCCTTTTCTATTCTGTGGCCTTAAACCCTGCAGTCTCAGTAAGGTATGGGTGGCAGAGGAAACAGGAAGAGCCTGATGTCTAACAGGTATGAGCAGGCCGTCAAGACCTTACTGGCCCTGAAGAGCCAGACACTCCCATGAAGTGAGTGCTTCCTGATTCCCTTAGTCTCCCTGGAGCATTCCCCAAGGGCTGAGGACTCAGGCTGCTGACCACTTTAGGGTTAATCAGAACAAACTGAAGCAATCAGGAGGTTGTGGTTAAGGTCCTATCTTTTCATGTCTTATAAGAAGTCTGTAGGGTTTGTGACTTGGGAATTGACAATGCCCTTAACAAAAATTGACTCTTCTCTTGTGGTATCAGGAAAGGACACCCTTCAGCCTAGCACCCTGGGGAAGGGGCAGGAGGTCCCAGAGCTCGGACAGCCCTGACCCTTAGCTGCACAAGAGCTGACTAGCTCTGAAATGATCCTCGTTTACTTCATGCCCTTTTACTGTTTAGTTAACTGATTAGTGCTTAGTGCGCATGTACAACTCATCTCTTGGGATGGGGAAGAGGGATGAGAACAAAACCAAAACACTCTTAAAAGTGAAGACCCATTTCCTTGTCCTTTCTGTAACCTGGCCTTTTAAACAGATCACTTCTGCAAACCCCCTCCCTGCATCACGGAATACCCTCTCCTCAGAAGTCCTGGCCACACCAACCTCCTAAACTATGGACTATATCGAACACACCACACTCCGCCCTCCGTGAATGACAGAGACAGGGGTTACAATTTCTACCCTGCCCCCCGAGAGTGCATTCACCCTAACAAGGCACCTTTCCCTGGAAGAAAGCAGGAGACATAGAAGTTTTCTCCTCCGCTGGCTAGCAGGGCTTGCTGGAAGAAAGTGGATATGGGTGTGAGACCCTACTGCCAATAGAAAGTGTCCAATCACCAAGTCCAGAGAGGAGATGCACGGATGGAGCTGGGCTGGGAGGATGCTCAGAGTCTAGGGTTGGTTGCACTGGACAAACACTGTAGGAGCTCTCATGCAGGTCTTAGGGCTGGGGGACCATCTGAGAAGAGGAGGTCCATCCTTTTCCTGAGGAGCAGGACCATGCCAGGCTTCACCTGAGAATGGGTGGTAGAGGTGGGGCTCCACGGGCAGCTGGAGGAGAAAAAGCAAAACATAACATATTCAGTGCATATGCCAGACTAAATAAGATTTCTGAAATGAGACAGCCTCTTTTTTTATTTATGTTTTAATGTATGCAAATGTTTTATATACCAATCTGTATACCTAAGAAGAGGTCATCTGATCCCATGAGTCTAGATATATATGGTTGTGAGCCACCATGTGTATGATGGGAATTGAACTCAGGACCTCTGAAAGGGTAGCGAGTGCTCCCAACTGCTGAGCCATCTCTCCATCTCTTTAAGTCAATTTTTAAAATCAGGAGACTAGAGCTGGAAAGATGGCTTGGTAGGTAGGAGCTTGCTGCCAAGCCTGCTGACCTGGGTTTAATCCCCAGGGTTTATTTAGTGGAAGGAGAAAGCACCCACAAACATGACATGGTTTGTGTCAGAGGACACACAGACCATGCTGCATACAATCACTCTCTTCACTAGCATCGCACCTCGGTTTGTTTTGCTGGGGTATACTCTTTGAAGATGCTTATACTCTTCTGGAGCAGGGAAGTCCTCCACTGGATGGAAGGAGTACTTGGACTCAAAATCATCTGTGAAAAGAACAGAGTTATTATTAAGTCACCCTTCCCACAGACTTTTGACTTCTCAGGACCCTCCTTATTTACTAATATGCTGTGGGTTCTGCTGAATGGAGAGCCTGCCCTACCCACCAACCTGAAGACCCCACTCCAGCAAAAGCATAGCCCTGGGTGCATCTCACGTACAGTGAATATCCAAAGATCCCTAATCTGGGGGCTGGGGAGGTGGAAGTCAATGAAGTGCTTGTAATGCAGGCTGTAAGGGCTTCAGTTTGGACCCACAGCGCCAGGCTGGGTATGGTGACAGGAGCCTGTCACCCAGGATGTGGAGGCAGAGAAAAGGAGGATCACTGGGGCTTGCTGGCCAGTCAGCCAGGCCAACTGTGGAGCTACAGGTTCAGTGAGAGAACCTGTCCCAGAAAAGTATGGTGGAGAGAGAAGGATTTAGGAAGTCACCTAATGGTGACCTTTGGTCTCCATACACCCATACATGCACATATACATACACATGCACACGTGAACACATACATACAGAGAAAAAAATTTATTCATTTTTATTAAATTGTGTGTGTTGAGTATTTTGTCTACATGTAAGTCTGTGCAACATGTACATTTAGCGTCCACAGAGGCCAGACTACAGCATCAGACTTCTGAGAGATAGGAGTTCCAGACTGTTGTGAGCTCCCATGTGGGTGCTGGAAATTGAATCTGAGTCCTCTAAAGAATAGTCAATACTCTGAACTACTGGGCTTTCTCTACAGTCCCTTTATTTATGTGCCTGATGGTTTTTATGTCAACTTGACACAAGCTAGGGTTATCTGAAAGGAGGGAGCCTCAATTAAGAAAATGCCTCCATAAGATCTGGCTATAAGGCATTTTCTTAATTAGTGATTGATGCAAAGAGCTCAGCCCACTGTGCGTGGTGCCATCCCTGGGCTGGTGGTCCTGGGTTCTATAAGAAAGCAGGCTGAGCAAGCCAAGGGGAGCAAACCAGTAAGTGGCATCTCTTCATGGTCTCTGCATCAGTTCCTGCCTCCAGGTTTCTGCTCTGTGTGAGTTCCTGTCCTGACTTCCTTCAGTGATGAACAGCGATGTGGAAGTGTAAGCCAAATAGCCCTTTTCCCCCCAACTTGCTTTTTTGGTCATGGTGTTTCATCATAGCAATAGTAACCCAAACTAAGACAATTCTTTATTATTGGTTTTTTTGTTTTGTTTTGTTTTTAAAGATAGGGTCTCACTCTGTAGACCTGCTAGTCTAGAACCATGCAGACCAAGCTGGCCTCAAAGTTGGAGAGCTCAGCTTGCCTCTGCCTCCTGAGTGCTGGGATCAAGGTGTGCACCACCATGACCAGAGCTAGCACCTGCCCTTTTAAAACTCCTAGTCTAAACATGTTTTAAGCTGAATCTTCAAATCTTTCCACCCAAATTCAGACACCATTGGAAGGGAACTAAAGTGTGTATGCTGGCAGACAGAAGTATCACTTTGTTCTAGAAATAAGGTGGGCTTAAAAGATTGTTATAGGAAATTAACTGAATTAAATTTACAAGGTGGTAGTCATTAACTTCAAATGGGGATATGTGTCTCTAGCTGGTCAGTGTTTTAGCCAGAAAGTTTTCTTTCAACCAAGGTTACCCTACATTGCTCTGCAATACACTTCCCACAGCTGTGTCGGCCCCACCCCTATGTCCTACGAGCCTTCACAAGACTAAGTCTTATGGATATAGCTTGTTCAAACTTCAAGAGTTCCTTTTTTGCTTCAAAGCTTCCTGTTTGCTTGTTTAGACAGGGTCTTGCTATGGATTACAGGCTAGTTTTGAATTTAGGATTCTCCTGACTCAGCTAACCCTATGTGCTGGGATTATAGACATGTGCCACCATGCCCTATTCCATTTTAAAGATTTCTGCAAAATGCATGTATGTTCAACGCAAAACCCTGGTGTATGTAAAAACAGATTGGAATGTGTTGAGGGTAGTGATGGAGGAACCCATTCAAGATCCTACAGTATTGAGAGTCATAGGAAACCTCATGGTCTGTTCTGCAAGTCTTCAACAGAGACCTGACAACACCTCGGGATATCTTCTCTTGTTTCAGACAGTGAAGCGCTGAATTCATGAGGTGAACTCTATTAAGTAGAGAAGATATAACTTGGAAAGGTGACCCGATAGCTATTCATCTAGGCATTCCCCGGTTCTGTAGATAGTAAAAATGGAGTCCAAAGAGATGAAATGACTTCCTAAAAAACTCAAGGCTGGTTTGTCACTGGTCTCTGTATATTTTGTTTTTGTAGTGCTGGGGCTCAAACCAAGGGCCTCCATAAGCTATGCTTATCATGACCCCTGATGGCTTGACTTCAATCTGGTCACATAAGGAAAGGACATCAATGGACTGGGAGCAGAACTCAGAGTACAAGTCAGGAGAGGACCTGTTGTGATGATGAAGGGTACTTGCTCTGGGCATTCTCCATCCATAGGCGATATGGAGGCTAAGGTGGAGTCTGAGTCAGTGAAGTCACCACCAGATCTGGTAGACAAAATCACTAACTACTTACCCAAGAAGGATCGGACAGTGGTGATGGAGTCTCTATGGCCATTTCTCAAGGGTGGTGGTGGAGGAGGGGGTGGCCCAGCTGGTGTCCTTGAGGGTGGAGGTGGGGGCTTTCCTCTGCTTGGTGGTTCTGACCCATGCATCCGGTAAGGTGGGGGAGGAGGGGGCGCATCCCTGGCACCATTTCGGATCATGGGCGGTGGGGGTGGAGGAGCTGCAATTAAAATCCAAAGTAGTTAGGCTTGGGTTGGAGCTGACAAAGGAGAAAGGTTTGAGAGACAGGGGCTAAGAAAGCAGCTTGGGGCCGGTCAGTGGTAGCGCACGCCTTTGATCCCAGCACTTGGGAGGTAGAGGCAGGCGGATTTCTGAGTTCGAGGCCAGCCTGATCTACAGAGTGAGTTCCAGGACAGCCAGGGCTACACAGAGAAACCCTGTCTCAAAGAACAAAACAAACAAAAAATCATAGAGAGAGAGATTCAGGCTCTAAGAGAGCCTTGGGTGGCACAGTAAGTCTAGGTCACCTTCCCATCCAGAGCTGCAGCTGCCCACCCCATCTCTTTAGTTTGGTCTGTTAGGGTTTGGTTATGGGTTTTGCATTTTTAAATGGATCTCATCTTTGTTTCTTTCTCTTTTTTTCTGAGACAGGGTTTCTCTGTGTAGCCCTGGCTGTCCTGGAACTCACTCTGCAGACCAGGCTGGCCTTGAACTCAAGAGATCTGCCTGCCTCTGTCACAAGGGCGCTGGAGTTAAAGGCGTGCGCCACCATGGCCCAGCAATAGATCTCATCTAAATCTAGGCTTGACTCAGACTTGCTGTACAGCTCAGGCTGGTCTGGAACTTGCTACTTCCTGCTCAGCCTCCACAGAAACAAATATGCATCATCACATAATACTGTCATAATGTGACGTAACAGAAATAAGTCCACGAACTAACTGCTCAGACGCCCTTTCCGTACAGAAAGTTCATCAGTGTACTCCATTTTCATACGCTCCTAGCTTACAAACAAAAAAACAAACTCAAGAGAATCAAGAGCTTTGCCCACTGTCACATAACAAATACAGCCACCATTCAGGAGACCGTGGGCTACTCAAGCACTGCTGCTCTGGTTCCTGATGTGGTTCATGCTGCTCACAGCTTAGGTACGGAATACAACCACTAGGATATGAAAAGTAGAGGTCTGCAGACACTCAACCCTCTCACCTCGACCTGCACGGCACTTTTACTTTAATCTGCTCTTATTACAGAATGGGATTAGAAAGATATGGGATTTGCTCACATTAAAAGTTCTTTAAAAACTTTAAGCTAAAAGCTTTTATTTTTTTTAGATTTATATACTTTTTGGGTATACATGTTTGCCTGCATGAATGTATGAACTACGTGCACACCTGGTGCCAGTAAAGGTCAGAACAGAGTGTTTTCTAGTCTCCCCCAGAACTGGAAATTACAGACAATTATGAGCCACTATGTGGGTTCAGGGAACCGAACCTTGGTCCTCTGGAAGAGCATACAGCACTCTTAACTACTGAGCCATCTCTCTAGCTGTACCCTGTCAACTGGGTGCAGTTTTTGTTTGTTTCCTTTTTTGTTTGTTTGTTTGTTTGTTTAAACCTGAACTTCACAGAATCCTGAGCTACCTTATGGTATGCTATAGGCAGGGAAATACCATATCATCAATATATCAGGTTACTGTCTGGGGTACTTCCTAAAAGACTGCTAGGGAGAGCACAAATCTACTTCAGCCTAACCAGGCAGCAGAACAGCATATGGCCTTTTTACCAATTTACTTTTTGTTCAGTGAGACAGGGTTTCTCTGTAATAGCCCTGGTTGTCCTGGAACTAACGCACTTTTATACCAGGCTGGCCTAAAATTCAGAGATCCTCCTGCCTCTCAAATGCTGGTATTAAAGGCAAACAACACTAGGCCTGGCTTATTTTTAATTTGTATTTAGTTTTAGTTATGCATATGTGTGTGCCTACATGTCTGTATGTGCACCTTGTTGTACAGCTACCATGGAGGCCAGACGAGGGCATGGGGTCCCCTGGAAGTACAGTTAGAGGAGGTCATGAGCTGTGAGATATGGATGCTAAGAACCAAGCCTAGGCCCTCAGGAAGAGCAGCAAGTGCCCTGGCAAACCATTCTATGTGTGTATACACAGATGTACTTAACTAGACTTTCACTGAGGCTCCTCTACTGCTTTCTTTCTTTTCTTTCTTTCTTTCTTTCTTTCTTTCTTTCTTTTTTTGGTTTTTGGAGACAGGGTTTCTCTGTACAGCCCTGGCTGTCCTGGAACTCACTCTGTAGAGTCCAGGCTGGCCTCGAACTCAGAAATCTGCCTGCCTCCGCCTCCCGAGTGCTGGGATTAAAGGCGTGCGCCACCACTGCCAGGCCTCTACTGCTTTCTTAAATGTTCTTTTCTCATTTGGGTCACATATAGTCTCCCTACGTTGTCCAGGCTGGCCTCCAACTCCTGTGGCTCAAGCCAGTCTCCTGCTTCTACCTCCAACCCAACTGGCACCCATTCCTTAATTCTTGAGCCACCCCAATCTGCTTCTTCCTCTTTCACCTACTACTTCTCCACGGATGCTGCACAGAAGGGTCCCTTGTCATTCAGACACTGTCAGTTCTACTGATGCTGCACAGAAGGGTCCTCGGTCACTGAGACACCCTCAGTTCTCTGGATCTGACCGCCCTGTCTCGCACTGTACACTGCACACAGAGAACCACGTCCTTCCATCTTGGAGTTTTTCCATCACTCTCCCAAGCTCATGGGCTTTTGCTTTGCCTTTTAATATTTTATGTGTGTATGAGTGTTTTGCTTACATTTATACCTGTGCATCATGTGTGCCTGATGCCCTCACAGACCAGAAGAGGGCACCAGATCTCTTGAAATTGAAGTTACACAGTTGTGAGCCAACCTGTGGGTGCTAAGAAACTAACCCTGGTGCTCTGGGAAAGTGCGTGCTCTTAACCACGGAGCCATCTCTCCAGCCACTAAGCACACTTTTTTTTTGTTTGTTTGTTTTACTATTACGTTAACTAAAATTTATTTAGAACTAGGTGTGCACACCTTTAATCCCCGCATTCTGGAGGCAGAGGCAGGTGGATATCTATGAGTTCCAGCCAGCCAAGGATACATGGTCTCAAAACCAAAACAATCCATTGGGAGTGGACTGGTTCAGCTCCAAGTCTTCACAAAGCCCCACGTGCTGTTCCAGGGAGTAGAGGCCCACTCTTGCTCCTGCGGTCCTTGCCCTCACTTTACAGTGACCTCCCTGATGTCCCAAGTGTTATGAGTATTCCTACTTCAGGTCTTTTCACACTGGCACCATACAGGCTAAGCCTTTTCTCACTCTAACCTCTCCCACAATTCAAAATAGACCATTATTTATATGTATTGATTAGGCTGTCCACAGGTTCTTTTCTCTTTTTCCTAACAATTATCAACACATAAGAAGGCACCCAGTAAAACCCAATAAAAGACTTGAACTCTTATTCTCCCTAATTACTGCAGAGACTTTCTGAGAGCAAGCAAAAAGAGAAAGGGCTTCCAAGCACTTACCTGCTCCCCTGCTAGGAGGGT
Organism: Rhynchomys soricoides; assembly: GCA_019843965.1. Taxonomy (NCBI): domain Eukaryota; kingdom Metazoa; phylum Chordata; class Mammalia; order Rodentia; family Muridae; genus Rhynchomys; species Rhynchomys soricoides. Next base: position 934,935 of record JADRCH010000221.1, read on the forward strand.
CTCGGGCTGGGGGAGGTGGCCGGTTACTCAACAAAGAGGGGGTGGCTGAGGTGGGTGGAGGAGGTGCAAGGCCTCGGACAGGCCCCGGCGTTTTCCTATGCAAAGAATTGTGTCTCTGTGGCAGCTCAGGGGCTGACTCATTGGTGGGGCTGGAGGGCCCATTGGGGACCCCAGGAGGCTGGCGGTAAGGCGGTGGGGGAGGAGCCAGAGACTGGCCACTGGGTCCCGTTCTGACGTTCACAGGGGAAGGAGGTGGCTTTACAGCGGGTGGAGCAGGATGTCCTTCTCGACCAGAGTGCAGCCTCTGTCCAGGTGTCGGAGGCAACGGTTTCTCCCTGTTGTAGGCTTGGGCTTTGTTGCTGTGCAGAGGCAGAGGGGTAGGGGGCGCGTTGGCACGACGCCCTGGAGGTGGTGGGGGAGGTGCAGAGGAGCTGTGCTTCATTCCTGTGCCACTGGTGGTGTTGGGCCGGGAGAGGTCCGGTAAGGAGGGTCTCTGCATCCGGGGAAGTTCTGGGAGGGAGGCTCTGTCCGTATCATCGTGAGGACGCCCACTGGCTGCAGACACGGGAGGCCTTGGAGCAGCAGCACGCGAACTGGGGACTTGCAGGGCTGGCTTACCAGCTGGAGTCTCTACAAACACACCGGACAGACAACACCGCATTAAGACTTAAAGCCTATCAGTCGGGTCCCTTGCTGACCCAGCCTCCTCAGTGCTACCTGTACATCAGCCAACAGCACTAGCACAGCTCTTGGGTTTGTTGGCTTCCCTGTGGCCCTGGGATCTGACCCAGAGACCCGTGCATGCGAGACTCCACTTGCTGAGCGAGCCTTAGTTCTGTGTTTGAATCAGGGTTAAACAGATCTGGAACCTGTTACTAAATACTGCTAACATAAGCTTGAACACATTTAAATTGAATTACATTTATTCATTTTACCCTTTTTTGGGGGGTGGGGGTAGTTCTGTGTAGCCCTGGCTCCTGGAACTTGATCTGTAGACCAGGTTGGCCTCAAACTCAGAGAGCCTCCTGCCTCTGATTAATGAGTTCTGGGATTAAAGGCGTGCGCCACCAGGCCAGGCTTATTTGTCTTTCTGTTCCTTATTTCACGTGACAGAGGTCTTCTAAGTCTATCTGTGTTTTCACAAAAACATTAATTTCCTTCTTAATAAATCTATTCTTTGTGTGTATACCTTTGTGTGTGTGTAAATATTCTGAGTGTATTTATGTAGTTGGGTCTCATGTAAGGTAGGCTGGCCTCAGACTCAATACGTAACCAAGTGTGACCTTGAATGTCTGAGATTCTCCCAAGTTTTGGGATTACACGTGTGTATCACCTAGCCTGGTTTCTGCAGTGCTAGGGACTGAACTTAGGTCTTCATACATAATAGGCAAGCCTTCAACTCACTGAGCTACAACTCAGCATTTAAAATCTGCTTTGTTTCTCTAAGGCAGGTTCTCACTCTTGAGTTCAGGCTGCCCTCAAACTTGGGATTCTCCTGCCTCAGCCTCCCAAGGAGGACTGCAGTCATGCACCACACCACCAACTCCGGTTCTCCTTGCCTAAGTTAGATACATTTTTATTTTCCCTCAGCTTTGCTTTACTCTGCAGTGGAACTGCTCTCATTTCTTCTTCCTCCCACCTCCAGCCCAGGCCTCCACCTGAGATACACATGGAACAAGTCCAAAAGAACCCTAAGAGATCATTTTTGAGATACCTGAAGCATCCTTGGCTCCCACAGGTCGGAGCTTCGGCACTCCTCCTTGAAAGAGACCTCCCTTGGGCTGCAAAGCAGCAGGTCCAGGGCTGTAGCCACCACTGCTCCCTTTGGGCTCTGGAAGGCATAGGTAAGGGTTTCATGTCACATGCTCCGAGCTGCTTACCATCCCTCTATCGAGACTTTCATTTACAAGAGTACCAACCTTACTTTTGCCCCTCGATCAAGAAGCAGAAAACAGCAGCACAGTGCAGCACCAGCAAACACACAGACAAATCCAACAACACATAGGCCTTGCAGCTGCACACCTCCACGTAAGGATTAAGACAAACAAACAAAATGGAAGGACAAAAGGGCAGAAGAGCCATCCTTAAGGTGAAGGAAAACAACTCAATTAAAGAGATGCTCAGCAGGGTTCCCTGGGCTCTCTTTCCTGAACAGCTAGTGGCTCAGGGGATGAAGTGTGAGCAAACGCCCCTAAGCCTACAAGAATGGACATGTATAACAATCGGAAAACCATCCTTGGTTTCAGCCAAGAAGCTTCCAGGAATGTGGTGGTCTCCTGAGGAAGAGCCTAGGATATGCTCTGACAAACACTACTGCAGCAGGGGTGGAGTTTTAACTCTGAGAAGAGTTAGAAGAGCTTCCACGGTATTCAACCCTGCAGCAGGAAGGAAAGTCAAGATATCCAGGACAGCACTTTCCCACTGGGTCCAGAGATGTCTTCCAAGCCTGGATCCTGACTCCAGCCTAGAGAAAAAAGCTCAGACTCACTCTCGATGACAGGAGCACTCCGATCATTAACGTTGGTCACCTTCTTCAGTTTGGTCCCTTTGCAAATGTCTTGTAAGAGGGCGCCTCGATTCCGCTGCTCATCTCTACTGAGTTTGGGCTGTTCTGTGGTTGCCTGGGAGAAGAGGAAATGTTAAGTTTACCCTAAGAGCTCTTCTACCCCAAGCTTGGAATAAGCGACTTGAGCCAGGGGTTCCGTGAGATGCGGTGTAGCAGTCAGACATATGTGCCCAGCAGCTGTATCTACGTGAGCCACCATTCCTCTCAGCTCCCCACTTCCTACTATGCAGCCTACAGGCCTCCTACAACACACCAGCTTCTGAGAGGAGGGCAAGACTAACCATGAATGTGCGTCTTGGACACGTTAACAGAACACCATCACCAGCACAAGATTTTCCTGAGCACCCACTAAGCCTCAAACATTGTACGAGGTACTACTTAGATGACCTCATTTAAAACCTGAAATACACCTACAGAAAGGCATGATTACCACCATCCATATTTAAAGTGTGGATTAGAAGCTGAATAGTTTCCGATGATCATGCAATTAGTAATTGGTAAAAAGAATCCACACCCCAACCCTGACTGCAGAATCTTATCCCAGCATAACCTGTCTCCTTCTTATTACCGTCTTCTATACAATGTTAAACAGTAGGTGCTGACAGCCCTACCCCAAAACTGAGGAAATAATGCTTCTGCAAAGTTAAGGGCACATGGTTAGCAGACACTGAACCAATTTCTCAAACTATTTTTGTTTTCTGGGTTTTTAAAATTTTTATTATTTATTTTGGCTTTTCAAGACAGGGTTTCTCTGTGTAGTCCTGGCTGTCCTGGAACACTGTCTGTAGACCAGGCTGGCCTTGATGTCAGAGATCCCCCTGCCTCTGCCTCTGGACTACTGGGATTAAGGGTGTGCTAATTTTTCAATCCCCTCTGAACATGCAGAGGTCAGAGGACAACTTTCTGGAGCTGGTTCTTCCCTTCCACTTTGGGTTCTGGAGACTGAAGTCAGCTCACCAAGACTGTATAGCAAGAGCTCTACCTGTCAAATCTGATCTGAGTTTTACATGGTTGTACTGGCTGGTTTTGTGTGTCAACTTGACACAAGCTGGAGTTATCACAGAGAAAGGAACCTCCCTTGAGGAAATGCCTCCATGAGATCCAACTGTAAGGTATTTTCTCAATTAGTGATCAAGGGGGGAGGGCGCCTTGTGGGTGGTACCATCCCTGGGCTGGTAGTCTTGGGTTCTGTAAGAAAGCAGGCTGAGCAAGCCAGGGGAGGCAATCTAGTAAGTTACATCCCTCCATGGCCTCTGCATAAGCTCCTGCTCCTTGACCTGCTTGAGTTCCAGTCCTGACTTCCTTTGGTGATGAACAGCAGTGTGGAAATGTAAGATGAACAACATCCCCCTGCTTGTCGGTCATGATGTTGGTGCAGGAATAGAAACCCCGACTAAGACGGTGCTGATGTGATTGCCTCAGAGACCCTGCCTCTCAACGCCCTTCATCTCTCTCTATGTCACTTCCCCAAGTGTCACCTTTAGTCTCCATCTACATGTTTGTGAACAAAGCCAATCATGGTTCTGCACACTCTAGAAAAGCCCCCAGATCGGTGTGGGCAGACACATTCATGTATATGTATGTGTGTGCACATGTACATGAAGACCAGAGGTTGATGTCATGTGTCTTCCTCAAATGATCTCCACTTTGTTTTTGTATTTGTGCTGTATTTTAGTTCTGAGACCAAGTCTCACTACCTAGCCTTGGCTGGCCTGCACTCAGAGACCCACTCACCTCTACCTCCTGCTACACTCTGCTTCTTTTTTATTTAAACAGAAGTGCTAGCGTAAATTGATGCCTTGCTGCCTGCATGTGAGCCCTTCACTGACTGCGTGACCTGTCTCCCCAACCCTCCCCAGTTTCCATCTCACCTTCACGTCTGACCTCAGCTTCACATGCACATCAGCAGATGCAGTACATTCCTAACTGAATATCCTACAACATCTAAAATGTAATTAGGAAAATTTTCAATTACTCCATTTGTGTCTGTGTGTGCACGCACATGTGCACTCACATACATGTGCTCACTATGAAGGTCAAAGACAACTTCAGGAGTAAATTCTCTCCTTCTACCATGAGATCACACTTAGGCTGCCAGGCTCTGGCAAGCATCTTCAGCTGCTGAGCCATTCTGCCAGCCCACAAGTAGAGCTTTTTAAGCTCTTAATGAAACTTTCTGTAAATCATTAGAAATCAAAACCATTCTATAGCTGGGTATGGTAGCACACGCTCCTGATAACCTTAGCCAGCTGAGACGTCAGGATCTGGAGTTGAAGTCCAGCCTGAGATACAATGAGTGTATCTATGCTCAAAGGCTCACAGTTTCTAACAGAACAACTGAAGCACAGGGAAAGCCTAGAATCTAAGAACCTTAACATATAAACATGCTTTACAGACTTCAATATGCTTGGTCCTGGGAGTGGCACTATTAGGAGGTGTGGCCCTGTTGGAGTAGGTGTGGCATTGTTGAAGGAGAAGGTGTGTCACTGTGGGGGTTGGCTTTGAGAAAGCTAGCTGCCTGAGGATGTCAGTCTTCTGACTGCCTTCAGTTCAAGATGTAGAACTCTTGGCTCCTTCTCCAGCACCATGTCTGCCTGGACACTTGCCATGCTTCCTGCTATGATGATAATGGACTGAACCTCTGAACCTATAAGCCAGCCCCAATTAAATGTCCCTTATGAAAGCTGATCCTTAGTCACGGTGTCTCTCTTCTCAGCAATGGAAACCCTACATAAAACACAAACCAACAGTCAAATAATCCAAGGGTATGACCATACTGCACAAAAAAATTAAACAGGAAGCAGATATTTAAATTTTTTTCAGCAACATTTAGGATTAAAAAGAATGCAGAGTCTGAAGAAATGGCTCAGAAGTTTAAGAATATTTGCTCCCCTTATAGAGGACCTGAGTTCAGTTCCCAGCGTCCACATCAGTCAACTGACAACCACTTGTAACTCCTGCTCCAAATCTGACATTTTATGATGGCCTCCTCAGAAGACCCCAGACATACATGCTGTGCACATACATACAGGCAAGCCAAACATATACATAATCTGTATGTTTTTTAATTTATTAAGAAAGCAGGCTAAGAGTCAACATAGTTTACCTATTAAGTCAGTATAGTTTACAACTGTTGACTATGAGGTTCCTGATGACAGAACCACCGCTCAGTGTTCCACAGTGCCTGGCACAAAGAGGAAAAGTGCAAAACCTGTTCAGATAAAAAGCCGGGGATGGGCAGAGGCTGAGCCAGGAGGACTAGTTACATTCAGACCATCATGGGCTGCACAGTAAGAACCTCTCTTAAACCCCAAACAACAAAGGTGGTGGTGTACTCCTTTAATCCCAACTGGGGAGGCAAAGACAGGCGGATCTCTGAGTTCCAGACCTGCCAGGTCTACACAGTGAGACCTGGCTCAAACAAAAACCAACAAAAACCCAAGGTGCTGAAGAGATGGATCAATGGTTGAGGGAACTGGCTGCTCTTCTAGAGGACCTGGGTTCAATTCCTAGCACCCACATGACAGCTCATCATTGTCTGCACCCCAGGTCATGATCTGACAGCCTCTTCTGGCATCCTAGGACACTAGGCATTCACATGGTGCAGATACATGCAGGCAAATCACCCACACATAAAAGAAAGCAGTTTTAAAACTAGTAATGAACTGACTGGGAGCAGGAGAGATGAAATGGTAGCAGAAAACTACCACCTCAAATCCTCATCCCTTCTTTCAAGGATGTCAGAGAAATGAGGCTAACCTATTCGGATTTTGTTGTTGTTTTTGGTTGGTTGGTTTTGGTTTTTGCTGACAGGGTTTCTCTGTGTAGTCCTAGCTTCCTGGAACTTGCTTGGTAGTTCAGGCTAGCCCTGAACTCAGGGATCCACCTGCCTCTCACTTCCAAGTGCTGGGATTAAAGGCTGGTGCCACCACCACCCAGCTAATCTATTGAGACTAATCTATTCATAGAATAGATGGTTATGGGGACTACTCAGAAATGCAAACTAGCTGAGGCAGACAGGCTTGTTTGTTCTCTTTCTACATTGCCTGCTATTAAATGTGTCTATGAATGAGACTCTGAAGAATCTGCAAGAATCCAGGATGCAGCTGGTCAGTTGCTCAGGCCTATAATGCACAAGGCAGAGAAAAAAGGATCACACTGCAAGTTACAGGCTAGACTGACCTATGTAGCAAGCTCTAGGCCAGTCACATAGTTAAGATCCTGTCTCAAAATTCGAGGAGAAATTTTTTAGTTAAAATTTAAATATATATTAAAAGTATAGATGATATTTAAAACAATTAGTGGACATGGTGGGACATGTAATCCCAGCAGTTAGGGGAATGAGGCAAATTTAAGACCTGCCTGGACTATATAGCAAGATTTTTTTTTGTTGTTGTTAAAAAGAAAACCAAAACCACAAGAGGGATAGGTGCTGGAGAGATGGCTCAGTGATTGAGAACATTTGCTGTTCTTGCAGAGGACCCAGGTTCCATTCTCAGCAACCATGTCTGGCTGTACACAGCTGCATGTAAGTCCATTCCTGAGGATCCTAAAGCTCTCTGCTGCCTCCTAGGGCACCAGGTATGCATGTGGTGCATATACATACATGCAGGCAAAACACTTGTCCATGTAAAGCAAATATGAAAGAAAGAAATACAACAAAAAAGCAAGCTCACAGTGAAGGAGCAGTTAGGTAAGAAAATCTTTGTTTTAAACAAAGAGGACTGAAAAGTAGGAGAAGCCCACCAATTTACTTATAGGTTTGAAGGTAGCCCAGTGGAGAAATTACCTACCTGATTAAATGTGGGAGGTGGGGGAGGACCAGGCGGGGGTGGGGGAGGAGGAGGAATTGGCATTCTTGCCCTACTCCCAGTTGGCACGGTTCTCTCTCCGTCTTTATTAGCAGCTTTAAGTCATTCATATACCTGTAAACAAAACCAAAATTCAAAAGAACAGCTTTATAACTACAGGCTCTGAGTGCCCAGGGAACCCAGGATTGGACAGGAACCAGAGATCCTGAACATTTCATCTCATACATACATGCTCTGTAAAATGCCACCTTACGGTCTCCATTTATACATTATTCTGTTTTGTGGTACTGGGAATCAAACCCAGAGTCTCATGCATGCTAAGCATGGGCTTCTCTATTCCCAGCCCAACTAAAAAAACAAAAATGAAACAACAAAAACCCCTCTATTTTAGAAGTTTTAGGTTCATAGCAAAGCAGAGCACCAAGAGTAACTCTGTCTATGCATGCATCTCACCACAGTGTAACTGTCTGACTGTTGGGTCATACAATGTGAGTATGTTTGATTCTATAAGAAGAGGCAAAACGGGGCTGGAGAGATGGCTCAGTGGTTAAGAGCACTGACTGCTCTTCCAGAGGTCCTGAGTTTAATTCCCAGCAACCACATGGTGGCTCACAACCATCTGCAATGGAATCTGATGCCCTCTTCTGGTGCATGTGTCTAAAGACAGCTACAGTGTACTCATATACATTAAATAAATAATATTAAATAAATAATATTTTAGAATAATATTCAGCAGCTGCAAAGCCTCTTCAAAAGTGGCTATACCAGCTTTGGGACTGCATCAGCAATGAAGAATCCCTGTTGCCCCTCATCTCTGCCAGCACTTGGTGCTCTGGGTTTGGATCTTGGCCACTCTAGTAAGCATTACTGTTTGGTTTACAATCTTGCTCTAATTTGCAATTCCCAAGGAGCCTGGTGTCGATCATGTTTTCATAAGCCTATCTGCCATCTGTGTATCTTCTTGGCTGAGGCACCTGTTTAAGTCCTTTGACTTTGGTGGTGGTGTTAGGGCTTGGTGTGGGTAGCCTATGTTCTACCATTCAAAACCTTAGCCTTACTTTTTTAAAAATTAGACTTTTCATTTTACTGTTAGTTTAAAAGCTCTGTGTTTCTAATGAGATCTTTTCTTCCAATTTGTGGCTTGCCCTCTTATTCTCATGATTTTTTTTTTTTTTTTACAGCCTTTAAAAATATAAAATCACTGGCAGTAATGGTACACGCCTTTAGTCTCAACATCCAGGAGACAGAGGTCAAGGCCAACCTGGTCTACAAAGTAAATCTCGATAACCAGGGCTAAACAGAAAAACCCTGTCTTGAAAAACGTGTGTGTGTGTATGTATGTGTGTATATGTATGTATGTTCTCATATATAGAGAATATACATATTCTCTATATATGCACATACATATTTATGTATACACACATATGTACAAACACACACACATATAAAGTCATTCTCAGTTTGAGAGCCATTCAAGAACAAGCTGTAGACCAGACTTGACTCATAGGCCACAGTTCACCTGTACCTTGGAATAGTCACACCCATGGGACTTGATTAGAGAATAATACCACATGAGAAATTAGCTACACACTTGGTCACAAAACACTTAGCATTTGAAACCTACAGCTATCTACCCATTACAGTTTGCTTGAGTTCATACAGGAATGAACTGAGGGACTGACTGACTAATGTAAGTCATTACACTGGCTAAAGATAAAACAGAGAGCTCAGAACACCAAGTCCTCCAAAGCTTGGTCCCAAGAAAATCTCTTTTCTTGATCTCCAAAAATGGAAGCCAGAATAACATGGACACAACGAATACAAACTCAGATAGAAAAGACATAAAATGAAGGGCTAGAGAGATGGTGCAGCACTCAAGAGCACTTGCTGCTCTTGTAGCTCCCATACCAGGCTGCACACAACAACCTGTAACTCCAGTTCCATGGGATCCAATGCTCATTCTGGCCTCCACAAGAATCCATCCACATGTAGCACACAGACACAGACACACAGAAACAAAAGTAAAAATAAATCTTAAAAAAAAAAAAAAAAGAAGGAAAGAAAGAAAAAGCAACAAAATAAGGTCAATTAGTCAGTCTACAGAGGAACTGCCTCTAAACAAAGCAACTAATGTGCTTAGGGCACAGGGAGTTTTGCAGTAGTCCACACTACAGATGGGAGACCATGTGTACTAAGCCAAGCCTAAAAGTCAAGCTAGGAAGTAAGCCAAAGGAAAGCCTAGTTTTGAACTCCTTACAGGGATATCTGTAATCTACTGTGAATAAGAAGTATTTTTAATAGTCTCTCAATGTCCTGCAGTGAAGATAGAAAAGAGAAGATATCTTAAAGGTTCTCTAGACCAGGAACTGCTGCAGGAGAATAGAACTGATCAGAAACTTGATTGACAAATCTCCAACTCCAACCTACCAGTATGATGTCCAACAGAGCCATCTGTTTCAAAGAGACAAAGATCTGAACGGTACCTGGATGGGTATTCTCAGGAGGCTGAGGTCTACATTCTCTTTGACACTGAGCAGTGGGGGTGGCAAGACAGCTGAAGAATAGGGCATTTGCCTCTAAGCCTGACAGACTCTGCTCAATCCTTAAGGCCACCACGGGGGGGGGGGGGGGGGGGCTGCCGCTGGTTGTCCTCTAACTTCCACACCCTGCCAGGCAGGGACTGGGGAGGTAGCTCAGTTGGTAATGTGCATACAGTTCCACCCCCAGAACCAACATTAAAAAAGCTGGGTACGCTGCATGGTGGTAGTGTCTACCTTTATCCCAGCACTCAGAAAGCAGAGGCAGGCAGATCTCTGACTTTGAGGCCAACCTGGTCTACAGAGCAAGTTCTAGTACAGCCAGGGATATACAAAGAAACTATTTCAAAAACACAGAGCTGGGTATGGTAATGAACACTTACAGTCCTGGTGCAGAGGAGACAGGAGAAGGCAGCCTAGGCTTTGACAGGTTCCAAGCCAATGAGACTGTCTCTACATAAGGTAGACAGCTTTCTCAAGGACATTCAAAGTACCCGCACGCACAGGCGTGCACGCTACCCCCCCTCCAAGGGAAACTTTGGTTCCAAAGTTGAGTGTGGTAGTCTCCCTTTACTGAGATCTAACCTTTCAGTCCAGAGGTTTTCAACCTGAGTCTTGACCCTTTTTGGGACCGCATACCAAATACCCTGCGTATCAGATATTTACAAATCATAACAGCAGCAAAATTAGAGTTATGAAATATGATGAAATAATTTTATGGTTATAGGTCACCACACATGACGAACTGTATTAAACTGTTTTAGGAAGGTTGAGGACCACTACACCATTTTTTTTTTTTTTTAATCAAAATATGCTAGGAGGAGCAATGCCCTGTGGTCCCAGCTATTTAAGAAGCTGAGGTAGGAAGATTACCTAAAACCAGAAGGTCAAGACCAACCTGGGCAAAACAAGAGCCCATCCTAGTCAATGCCCCTAAACAGATGCTTAGCTTCACTAAAATACTAATCAAAGTGGTAAATCTTCATATGTAGAAACCCTATCACCAAAGGGGCAAATTTAAAATAAATTTAAGGGGTCACTCTCCAAATTCAGAAGTGTCCTTCTCTAGCCAATATGCCAATAACACCAAAGAAGTCAAAATGGAGCACAAGCTTCCCACTCACAGCAAATCAGGAGCACAGTTAGCTCACTAATGCCACAGGCAGATACAATCTCTTACTGTAAGGAAGATGGAGACTTAGGCACTACTGGAACGCCTTCTAGGGTTAAAAGTCACCACAGGGAATCCACATGGAATGTGCCTGCCTACCTGTCCACTTTCCTTTAACATGGCTCCTAAAAAACAATAAAGGCCTGATATGGTGGCATGTGCCTTTAAGCTCAGCACTCAAGGCAGAGTCAGGTGCATCTCTAGGTTTGAGGCCAGCCTGCTCTGAACAGCAACTTCAGGCCAACCAAGGTTAAATACTGAAACCATGTCTCAAAAACAAACAAATCACACAGAGAAAACAACAACAAAACAAGAGAGCTGAGAGATCAGGAGTTCCTTAGCACAGTGGGGTAATGGCATCCAGTACTCAGGACAAAGAACCTCAATACAGGAAGAACAGGAGCTGCCCAAGAGTACGGGCACACCTATGCAGGAGACTACCAGGCAACAGGAACCACACAGGTTCCTGCACTTGCTTGGGAACTGATGTCTACAGAGAACGAGCACATGCATCCCTGTGCTCTAGGTCAGCCAAGCGAAGGCGTCCACTAGTGCATTTCTACTGTCTCTAAAATCAAGGAAGTGGTCAAGAGCAACTTTCAGGTCTCACCTATTTTTCCCTCACTAATCCATTACAGGGCTACAGAGTACAGAGCTCTCATCTCTCAATAAAAAAGGTACCAATGCTTTCTGAAATTCAGTTGAGTCAAATGTCTGTCAGGTTTCTTTCTTTCTTTCTTTTTTTGTTTGTTTTGTTTTGTTTTTCGAGACAGGGTTTCTCTGTGTAGCCCTGGCTGTCCTGAAACTCACTCTGTAGACCAGGCTGGCCTCAAACTCAGAAATCCACCTGCCTCTGCCTCCCAAATGCTGGGATTAAAGGCATGCGCCATAACTGCCTGGCTTCTGCCAGGTTTCTATTACATGCAGAGATGGAGTTAAACTGCAGAGGTGATTTTGTGAAGGGGCATGTAGCACTCCTGTAGCATGTGGGTTCTGGGAATTGAACTTGCATCTTCTGGAAGAGAAGTCAGTGCTCCTAACTGCTGAGCCATCTCCCCAGCCCTGTCCTAGGTTTTCTGAAACAGATTACGTATGGGCAGGGTTTTGTTGTTGATTTGTTTTTAAGCAAAGTTCTAGACAGTTGGCACAGACTTTCATCTCAGGATTCAGAGATAGAGACAACTGAACTTCTATGAGTTTCAGGACAGCCTAATCTACACAGCAAGTTCTAGGCCAAGCAGTGCTACCTAGAGAAGACTGTCTCAAAAACAACAGATGGATGGATGGATAAATTTATAAAGTTGCACATAGCTGGGGCTAGCTATGGACTGACTCGATGCAGCCAAGGATGACCCTGAATTCTTGACCCTCCTATCTTTGCCTCCTGAATGCTGGGATTACAGGTACACACCACAGCTGGTACCAGTATTCTGGATCAGTGATTTTTCACTGTTGTAAGGAGCACAGAAGCTGGGCATGTAGCACTCCTGTAACTCCAGTACATGGGAGGCTGAGGCAGACAGTGAGGGGGGTGACAGCTTGCTAAAACTTACAAAAGCATTTTAGAAAGGGTCTAGGATGGAGATGGGCTCAGGAGATAACTCAGCAGGTAAAAGTATGCCACCAAAGCCCGACAACCTGAGTTCAATTTCCAGAACCCAAAGAGGGAAATGACTCCCCAACGTTGCCCTCTGGGCTTCACATGTATGTCTGTACTTGCACACATTACACATGCACTCATACATAAAATCTAAATAAACTAAAATTTTAGAAAAGATAGGGCTTAGGGATGTGGCTCAGTGGTAGAGTTTACACATAGCATGCACAAAGCCTTGGGTTTATTCCTCAGCAGAAAATAAATACATAAAACATAGAACTGGGGCTGGAGAGATGGCTCAGCGGTTAAAGAGCACTGGCTGCTCTCCCAGAGGTCCTGAGTTCAATTCCCAGCAATCACATGGTGGCTCACAACCATCTGTAATGGGATCTGATGCCTTCTTCTGATATGTCTGAAGATAGCTACTGTGTACTCATATAAATAAAATAAATAAATCTTTAAAAAAAAATTGAGCTGTTTCTATAAAGATGCTCATCAGAGAATGCAAATGCACCCAATGCCAGAGTCAACCAAAGTGGCTTAACTAACACTTAAGGGATTTCCAAGAACTGGCCACCATGGTGTTACCCTCAGCCTCCGAAACATTAACTACAAGTACTACATAGCTCTGGACATGCAGGCAATTGACAGTATCCAAGGAGTAGCTGGCTGCAAACACATTTCCAGATGTTTTGTTGGCTAGCAGTAAAGGACAGAGCAGTTTTTCTATGAATCTACTATATAAAAGGAGATGCACACATGCCCTTCATATACCATGATTAAAAACAAACTTCAGGGGCTGGAGAGATGGCTCAGCGGCTGAGAGCACTGACTGCTCTTCCAGAGGTCCTGAGTTCAATTCCCAGCAACCACATGGTGGTTCACAACCATCTGTAATGGGATCCGATGCCCTCTTCTAGTATGTCTGAGGACAGCTGCAGTATACTTACATATAGTAAATAAATAAATCTTTAAAAAAAAAAAACCAAACTTCAAAGCCAGGCTTGGTGGCACTTGGGAGACAGAGGCAGGAGGACTGGGAATTTGAGAGCAGCTGGGGTTACAATAGACCCTGTCTCCAAAACCAAAAAACCCAACTTCAAAATCCTAGTAGTGCATTACCAACTCTAAAAAGATGCTGTGGAAATCCACGGCAGATGATTTACACAGATGATTTACGTGGGCTTTCAAAGAGTGCAGCCATTTCCCATTTCACCAGAGATATTAACACATTCCTGAATTTTGACAGTTAAATGATAGAGTAGCTCAATGTTCATAATTAATATTTCCTCCCCACCCACCTATCCCAGCAACCAGGGAGCTTAAGAGATACTAGCAAGAAAAATGGAGTCACACAGCTAAAATGTATTACTATCATGCAGCTTGAATACCAGGGAAGGTCAAGATTTAGGATACTGACTGACTTAGCTCCTTTACTTTAGAATTACTTGAATAAATTCCTCAATATGTGGGGGGAAGTGGGAGGAGAACAACACTCTAGAAAAGAGAGTTCAACAGATAAAAGACATGTATTTATTTATTTTATGTATATGAGAACACCATTGCTCTCTTCAGACACACCAGAAGAGAGCATCAGATCCCATTACAGACTGTTATGAGCCACCATGTGGTTGCTGGGAATTGAACTCAGGACCTCTGGAAGAACAGTCGGTGCTCTTAACCACTGAGCCATCTCTCCAGCCCAAAAAGACACGTATTTTAGAAATTCAGACCAAAAGTCCAAAGCTAGACAGACTGAAACTGTCTGAATACTAGGGAAAGCCTACAGAGTTTGCCCTGGAGATGTAAATAAGAGGCATCTATGTTTACAAAGAACTCTTCTGAGACAGGGTTTCTCTGTGTAGCCCTGGCTGTCCTGGAACGCACTCTTGTAGACTAGGCTGGCCGCCTGCCTCTGCCTCCCAAGTGCTGGGATTAAAGGCGTGCTTTAAAGGTGGCTACAAAGAACTCTTCTAAAGTTGAGTTTCTGAGCTCACCTGTACTTAGCCGCATCTAGGACATTTGTTTAACAAAGAAACTCAAACACAAGGCCTTAACCCAAACAGCCCGAGAAACTTCAGTGTGAAGGAGTCCAAGACACATTGCTTCATGGAATCACCAGTAACCACCTTTGGCATCTGAATGGACATCAGCAAAGAAGAGGCAATGAAAGTGCTAGTTAAGCATGTATTTCCAATGGCTCCTCATAAAACATTAAAATCACAATAAAATGGGATTTACTTTCTAAAGGTACCAACCAAAAGTCAAAACTACCAGGCTGAAATACAGCTCAGCAGCAGAGAACATGCTTAGCAAATGCAAGGCCCTAGGTTTAATACCTAGCATTAAATTAATCAAAAACATTGACAAGGAAAATGGGGAAAGAGATCACAGAAAGAGAGGCTGACAAATTGCAACCCAGGAGTGCAGGTGCACTGGTGATCACTAACTACACAGAAAGAAAAGGGCTGATCACTACTTGGCAGTGGATTCCTGAGGAAGAGATTTAGAAAGGGCTCACAGATAGAGTCCCCTGGAACCTAGGGAAGACAGGTAGACGTGTAAGAACCAGATCCCTCCTTCCCTCCGCCACTGCTGAACCAAAGACCCTTAACTAAGGGCCAGCCAGTCACACCTAAGGACAAGAGGGCAGCAATGGAAGCAGGGGTGTTAGGGCAGCCAGATGACCTTGGTGGATAAAGGTCCTTACAGACACAGAAAAGACAGAGGTCTATACTGGGGACACGTGGCTCGAAGAAAGAACTGACTCCAGCTCTGACTTCCATACTCCGGCATTTATGCACATAAATGCATGTATGAGCACATAAGCATTTACACATGTACACACACACTGAGAGACTAAATAAATAAATGTAAAAAAAATTTAAATGACAAAATACTGACGAAGGAACGGCTGCACTGGTGGCACAGGCCTGTTATCCTAGCACTCTGGAGGCTGAGGTAGAAGGACCATGAATTTGAAGTCAACTGGGGCTACACAGCAAGATCTTCTCTCTCACAAAACAAAACCAAGACAAACAAACAGTAATAGTGGAGTTAGAGAGATGGCAGTTAAGACTACTTGCTGTTTTCCCAAAGGACCCAGGCTTGGTTCCCAGCATTCACATGGCCACTTACAACTGTCCTTAAGTCTAGTTTCAGAGGGTTAGAGCCCACTTCTGGACTCAAATAGACACCAGGCACACACATGGTACAAGACACATGCAAGCAAAACACCCACACATAAAATTAAAAAAAATTATCTAGAAAATTAACAAAATTTAAAATATCTTTTAGCTGGGCAGTGGTGGCACACACCTTTAATCCCAACACTTGGGAGGCAGAGGCAGGTGGATTTCTGAGTTCAAGGCCAGCCTGGTCTACAGAGTGAGTTCCAGGACAGCCAGGGCTACACAGAGAAACCCTGTCTTGAGGAAAAAAAAAAA